>WHNR01000132.1:0-145731 GCA_009859135.1 Formica selysi | reverse complement strand
CGGCAATCGAAGCTGTCGGCAAAACGTTGTAGGCAAACGAAGCTGTTGGCAATTCGAGAATGTAGGCAAACGGACCACCCCCCATTTTTTTGACATCTAACATGTACATCTAATCTCTTTTTATCACATTTGATTCATTTGTCTTTAAATTGTAGCATATAATGTATGACATTTTGTTTTAATATGTAAATTGTTATACGCATAAATGCATATATACATATATAAATTCAAAATAAAAATATAATATATAAAAATATATAGAAATATAATATACAGGGTGAGTTTTTTAACTTGAAACTGTAAAATATCTCGGAAAGTAAGCTTTATCGAAAAAAATGTTTCAAACAAAAGTTGTAGGGTTCGGAGGGGGCCATATGATAAAAATATGGATTTGACCTTGAGTGACCTTTTCAAGGTGAGATCAATGTGATCGACGTTTTCTTAAATGGAGACCCCCCTTTTATATTACATATTCTTGTAGCTTATCTCGAGAGCTTTTTAAAACACTATAATAAAGTATTTTTTCATTAAGTACTTTTTGAGTTATTTTATATCTTAATCTAACATATTTTGATATAAAAAAAAAATATCTCGTAAAATATTTAGTTTTCAATAATCTTACCGTAATACTTTTATGTACAGAATAATAAGACAAATCAATTGGGTATAAAAAAAAACAAATAATTGTTTAAAAAAATACATTGTAAATAATTACATACTTTTTCTTAAAAACAATTATTTTTTTTTATACTAATTGATTTGTCTCATTATTCTGTACATAAAAGTATTACGGTAAGATTATCGAAAACTAAATATTTTACGAGATATTTTATCTTTTATATCAAAATATGTCAGATTAAGATATAAAATAACTCAAAAAGTACTTAATGAAAAAATATTTTATTATAGTGTTTTGAAAAGCTCTCGAGATAAGCTACAAGAATATGTAATAAAAAAAGGGGGTTCCGTTTAAGAAAACGTCGATCACATTGATCTCACCTTGAAAAGGTCACTCAAGGTCAAATCCATATTTTTATCATGTGGCCCCCTCCGAACCCTACAACTTTTGCTTGAAACATTTTTTTCGATAAAGCTTACGTTCCGAGATATTTTACAGTTTCGAGGTAAAAAAACTCACCCTGTATAATAAAAGCTTATTAAAACATCAATCGGTTCAGCCGTTATTGAGGTTCGATAATCTAAGAACTCTTCAACTAGCCGACTCGCGTAAAGATACACGGGGTGCTTCACTGTTGCTGCGCATGACTTGGCGCGAGACACTACCGTGTCTCTTGATATTACATTTTATATATTTATATATAATAATTTAATTATGAACCTATATTACAGTTTATATTAAAATCTTTATATACAATTTTATTTCAGAGTTAGTTATGTTTTGTTAAGTAAGTTATTGTTTACTTTTTCTACTACTAATCATGTTTTATATTTCTATAAATTAATTTATTTGTTATATCTGGTTTTATATTATTGTACAAAAATATATATTATATCAATATATTTTTAATGCTATTTATTATTCATATTATATGTTACGTCGAGACTCGGGGAAGGATGAGTCGACGGAAGGGGCGCAACAACTATTCTTTATTTCCCGAATTAAACGTCTCGTGGCGTTTGGAATCGGGTCGAACGAACTGACAGGTCTGAAAAGCAGGTAAACGACTGGAGTCGCTATTACGCTGGTTATTCAGACATTCGTTCGGTGGTCCCTTTTCGGTAAGAGAATTTAATCTCTTTACGCGGGATGGGACCAAGTGCGATCTTTCGACTAGAGGAATGAGTGGGGGGTTTAATAAAGAGTTATTTTGATTTTAAATTAACAAATGTAAATTTATTCATTTTAAAGTAAATGGTGGATATACATGATTATATAAGAAAAATTAAATAAAATTTGTTGATTATAATTTCTCGGTGAGAGTACATGTGTATGTGTGTTTTTTAATTCGCGGGTGTTACATCAATACGGAGGACATCAGTCAGAAATGCAATGGAATGATTTTCTGTTAAATTAGAATCTGACTGGGGTAATACAATATAAAAAATATATTTGATTAAAGATAAAAACATAAAATCAAAATCAATATGTATAAGTAAATAAGTGTATATGTTAAGAACGGTCAGAAATATACAATTGGTCGCTCGCATATGTGTTAGATTAAGATCAGGATTTAAAATTTTCTAAGACTTATTACCGAACGGGTTGATGATTTAAAGAATGAAACATTCTTCGGAAAGTTTGATTTAAATAAGAAACAAGACAAAAAGGAGGAAAAGAAAAATTATTCAATTAAACTTACTTTTTCAATAGTAATTCAGAGGTGGAGGGGTGGCGAATTTTGTACGGTGTTTCGCTCTGTGTCTCATGTCGGCAACCCGATATTCGATTCGTGGTTGCTCTGGAGATGATGCCAAGTGAGGACACTGGTGGCACAAGTGCCTAACTCGCGAATTACGGTGCAAAAGCACAGAGTAAGACTGCGTGAAGCTGAAAACCGGAGAATAAGTACGTAAGTGAGAGAGCGTATGTCCCTTCGAGTCCTCTTTTATATCTCTTTTTTCGGGGGTGTATTCTAATTTCTAAGAGTGGGAATCTTCCAAAACTTTAACGAATTAAAAGTTGTGCCAGTGTCCTCATTAGGCGGGGTGTTTCTCCTACTTTTCAAATTTTCACTCATGACGATCGTCGATTGGTGATCAGTTCAGAGTCCCTTGAGCTCTAGGTTTCCCTTACGCCCATGATTTGATTTAGACAAAGTCCAAATGTGACGTCACAGAAGTTCGTCATTATTGATTTAATTGTATTCATCGGATATTTTGTGAGAATTTTATTATCTTTTGGTTATCAGCTTTTTTATTCCGTTGGAGAATTCCACTGTGAGGGTATCTACTGGTTTTTATTTGTTTTTAGGCGACCGGCACGGTTTTGTCGCGTCTTTCTCACGGTTACTCGTAGATATAGATATTGATAAATGACTAAATGTTTAAGGAATGTGTGACGCAGGGATGCTCTATTTACCGAACGACTCATTTCTATCACCGATCGATTGTCATTTCCGCAACTTCGTGAAGGAAGGAATCGTGGAGTCGCCAGGACGTAACATATATTATAATTAATAAATAAATAATTTTTGTATTTGTCTTTTTTGTAAATTGCATTAACAAAATAATGTCAAACAAGGATTGACAATCGTGCTATTCCTCTATCCCATTGATATGATATACGAAGTATCATCGATATTATATAGTAACGAAGCAACAAGTTATCAAGTCTAACAGGCACCCTTTGTCTTACATCTTGCGTATTTGTTCACTCTGTTACCTATTATTCTACTATTATTATTGATCAACATACAATATTTAATTGCACGTATAATTTTAACTATAATTTAAACATATATATGCACATATGTATATATATAAATATAAAATTTTCAAAAAATAGGCGCCCGTTGGTCTTGTTGCATTACTGCTTCCTGCCACGAGAGGCCAGAAAGCATTTTCAGCTTGTATCTCGACCGTAAAGCGATACGTTAGAAGAACAAGGACAGCACGCGATTGTCGCTCCTTGTCTAGATTTATCTCTCAACGATCGCATCCGTGTGCTCAACGTATCGGTGTTTGTGCCTTCACGGATACTACACACATACGCGATGAAAGAGAGACAAAGACGGCGCGATTATCTCTCTTTGTCAAGCGATCAGTGTACTACCACTATCGAAAAGATCGAAAAGATCGAAAAGTGGATGTAGCACGGATATGAACCAAATGACCGACAGTATCGAAAAGTGGATGTAGCACGGACATGAACCATATGGAGATTTGACCGACAGTACCGAAAAGTGGATGTGGGTAAGTATTTCCAATTCCTAAAAGTGGATGCACGCCGCTGCTCTACGGCCTAGAAAAAGCGTCCCACGAAAATCGCCGGCATTGCCTCTCTCAGGCTTCTCTCTGGCAGCAGCAGTTTAGTAACTAACTAGCATTGTTTGGTGATTTTACAGAATTGCTGCGCTACCCATGAAATAGGTTTTCTGCAATGTTTTAAATCGTTAATCTCAATTTCAATATTAATTGAGATATAACCGAATGAGTAATTATTTTTATAATTATAGTTCCTACAAACTTACCTCTGGTGATTCCATACTTTAGAATATATGTACCCAAATATATATAACCAAAACACAGCTTTACTGCTTTGCTGTTCAACAGGATGAACTTCAAACAGTAAAAACTTGCGCCGGAAGTACGTCACCGATTCTAGTTACTTTCTAAAGTGCTGCTGCTTTTCACTGCTCATGAAATGTTACCTTTCGAGATGTCCTCAGTAAGTTATTGAAGTTCCCTATGCAGATGCTCAGAACGAATCTTATTGGTGAATCATTTTGCTTCTTAGATACAGTCGGCAGCCAATGAGAGGACGCGTAGACGAGACCATATTGTTTTTTCACTTTTTATTAACAACATAAATAACGATAATTATACGCTTTAAACCTTCCTTGGTTAATAAGAAGATTTTGAACAAAAGATGATATCAAACTATGTAGTAGTTATCGAGAACTAAGAGGACAACCGATCCGAGCTCGGTGAAACGCATACTTCCTCCGCTTTTTGCCAACCTGTGGTTGGCAGCAGTCGGGAGTACAACCTGCGGTTGGCAGCAGTCGGGAGTAAAAAAAAATAAATAATAAAATCACTTGAGAAATAATCTGTAGAAGCAATTGGATAGAAAAAGATATAATTCTTGCACTGAGATTTTCAAGCTATTCTAATATTATTTGTAATCACTAAAAAGAAGTAACTATTTGGCTAAAAAAAAAACAAATAAAAATAAAATTTATTTATTTCCAAGGAACATGTGCATCATATCTTTAGAGTTTTATCTAACCTCTATAATATCAAAACAATCAATATTGGTGATTTAAGCGAAATTTAGTAAAACATTAGAATAATTAAATCTTGAGTGATTTTAAAATTGATTTTAACTTTATTCACCAGTCTTGTGCAAGATTCAATGCAAAATCCAAATCATTTATGTTTCTGAACATGTTTATGTTTATTTAAATTAATTTGTATATAAGATTGCATCAGTGTATATATATATATATATATATAATATATATATATATATATATATATATACACATATACATAAATATTTTATTGAATAAAATTTCAATAATGACATATTATCACGTCATTTAGCAGAATTATTTTATTATTTCAATTTAACATATTTTATTATTGTAACTTTATGTAATATAAAATGTTTATATTAAACCAATGCATTTACATATTTCATATATAGCATCCTTTAATATCCATTTTAGTATCAATTCAATATTGGATAATATAGATAAATCAGATAATATGAATTAAAAACTGAGATTAGGATTTTTAATTAATTAAGAAAAGAATAAAGATTTCCCGATTGATCAAATCTTATCCAATCTCAGTCTTTAATACATAGCTTTCATGCAGTCTTTCATGCATAGTCTTATATTGACTTAAAACGGATTTAAGAATATCGAGATACTTAATTATTCGATTTCGTATTTTGCGGTAATTGTCGAAATGCACCGCGATGGATCGCAAAATTCAAATGGCTCTGTATTTTTCGCGTTCGTTATTTTTTTGTTTCAAAGTAAATATCTCGAGGAAAATTATAACAAGTATCGCATCAAGTGTTCATCCTCAACGTAAGTATATATAAAATTTCATTATTATATGCCAATATTACGATTTCGGTATTTACGATCCGTTATATCATGTCATCCTCTGTACGACGAGAACGTCGAAACCGTCACCATATATTTCAAGGTATACATAAAAGTGTATAGAGTATATGGTATGATAAATTAATTATTTCTTTGGCGTGAAATGGATGAATATCTCTTCGCTCGGTTGATAAGTGATAGTGAGCCCGTATTGAACTGTATCCATTGCTTTTACACTTTTCACTCTCCATTTCTCAAAATGGCTGTTAATACCGCTTTCTCTTCGAGTAAAGCAAATTTCTGGCCGATACAGTTTCTTGGTCCAGCGCTGAATGGAACGTAGGCATATGGATTTCTATGTTTCGAATTATCTGGAAGAAAGCGATCTGGATCGAACTTTTTTGGATCTGACCAAACTTCCTGATTTGTATGCGTTAATGAAATTCCCAATATGACTGTAGCATCTTTCGGAAGCGTATAATCGCCTAAAATAAAACAGATTGTTATAGACTGTATTCTGCAACATATACAATTTTATATCGATAAACTTTTTCAATATAAATGTTTTTGTAGTCTAAAAAATGTAGCTTTTGTGTAAAACCTACAATATAATGTTAAATATAGTTTAGACAATCTGCACAAGATAATTCGTAATAGAATTCTGTTTGTAATAAGACTATTTGAAGAATTGACACAACACAACACAACACGCACGCACGCACGCACGCACGCACGCACGCACGCACACATGCAGGATATGAAAATGGTAAATGGAACTTTTTCTAAATTTCTGTTGCAAATAAGAGACTGTCTAAAATGGATTTTAAACTATTGATCTTTTGCTGAATCGTTTTATTTAGCCTTTAATAAATAAGAAAAAGCTATCTCTCTGAATAGAAACACATTCTCTTCATTCTTTAAATAAAAATATTATCGTTTAATGCGAGATTTACAAATTTCCGGATTAATGTGAATATCTTAAGATTTCTTTTATCTTAATATTAATAGAAATAAAGTCCTATCATACCTATCTTTACATCTTCCGCTAATTTTCTTGAGATCACAGGTACACTTGGGAATATCTGAGCGTTTCTTTTATGATTCTATCGAGATACATTAACTGCGACAGCTCCTTTACGCTGGCTGGTGTCTTTGAATCTTTGAAAACTTCCTCGAGTTCTTCATGAACTTTTTCTTGATGCTCGAGATTATTGCCCAAAAGAAAGAGCGTCCAGATTATCGCAATCGCAGTTGTGTCGTGACCCTGTATCATTATCTCTATTTACAATTTTATAACACTCAGTTATAATAACATTATTGAGTCTGATAAAAAGAAATTTTATGTTAAACTACAAAGATTTTTCTCCCACCTCAAACATGAATGTGTCGACTTGTGCCCTCAATTCATCATCAGTTAATGGAGTTTCGTCCTTCTCATTCTGATCTAGTAATAGATCCAGAAAAACTTTCCTCTTTCGCTTACCTATCGAAATAAATTTTATCAGAATAATTAAAAAATATTTACACAAGCTATCAAAGCATATGTATAACGATAATATGATAATCACACCTATGTCAAGTTCGTCATCCTCGTTTTCCAATTTTGCAGAATCGTTTCGCGATTGTCGTCGTGCGATCTTTTTCTTACGTATCACCTGAAATTTATCATTTATCCGTTGTAAACTTGTTGAATTCACCCCAACGAAAAATAGTGCAAATAATTAATTTAATAAAATTCTGCCGATATCTTAATATATTACAATGTATTATTAATGTTTCTTTTTGCGCGTACCTCTTTCGTAAATTTATGTATTATATTAAGCCCTGAATTGTATTTTCTTCCTGAAGGCACTAAGTTATATAACCAATCTGACCAAAGCCACGGTCGAACAAATCGCTCGACTATTAATTTAGAACTTCTAAAAATACGATTAAAACATTGAACTAATATAACAGCATATTTATGCTATTATATTAAATATAAATTAATCAAACAAATTTTGTTGTCAATTTCTAAAAAGATCTTCTAATAAATCATTAATGCTATTAACCGTTTTATTAACTAACAAAATAATGTAACTCGTGATTTTTCGGACCTATGTATTGTTGTGGTATATTCGGTTTCAATTTCTTGAGCATGTACATCCACTCCCATTGTCGTTTCTGCAAAATAATTATTTATTAATATTATTGCCACAACTTTCTCGTCAAAGTATGTTATATTACTTACAAATTCCATAAAAAATAAAATTGACTCTTATAATCTCAAAAATAATATTGAGTCAAATAATTAATTTTGTTATACATCGAAATTAATACCGACATAAAATTTTGCTTATATTTAAATATCTACGAAAATAAGTCATTTATTTATTGTCACAATTATATAAAATAACACGTAAGATTTGATTTTTTGCATTGTTTTACATATGCAATGTCAGAAATCGAGCTCATCAAAATTATACTAATATTATAATCCGTGATTGCATATAGACGAAGAGAAAGAATTTTGCTTTTGCAGTAAAATCATTATTGCCACTGCACATTCAGGCTGCGACCCGATATCAACTGCCAGTATTGAAAACGTATAAATTTTTAATACTGGTAGTGAATATTGGAACAGAGCCTCAATGAACTTCATTTCATGAAAACAAATCGTATTCGATACATTAATCAATTATTCGGTATTGCAGATAAAATATATTTCTCGACAGAACAAAAAGATCTTGTGTGCCGATTAAATTTGATTGTGGAAATATAAAAATAAATTCAATGTTAAACAAAATCATCTATTTTTCCAGTAAATATATTTAACTGTTGTTTTAATAGCCAAATAAGTGAATAAATAGATAAATAAGCCATCAATTTATTACTATAACGGAAGAACTTATACAACAAAACTAAAACTATCTAAAACAAAACTAACTGATTCAACAAAATTAGACATTTAGAGTATACTTGACAAGCCTTTTATTATTGATATCACATAACTGAAAATTTATTGTTGCAGCATGAAATATACTGTGTCAGCGATACTATTGTCTACAAGACATATTATATATTATAATAATGTGAGATATATATATATATATATATATATATATATATATTTATTTATTTATTTATTACCACATATAACGTCGAGAGCAGCATTGCTAACGAACGGAAAAATATTGATAGCTTTCCCTGGGTTTTTTGCTATTTCCCTCTCGAGACATTTTGTCAAGATCTCTGCTTTTTCGGATATAACCACTGCAAATTGGTTCAATATACTAAAATGGAACGTCGGTCCGATGAGTTTTCTATCATGATTCCATTGTTTTCCTGAAGCAGTTCAATCAACAATACATTTACGTGTTAAAAAAATCGTAAGAGAGATAAAGAATATAAGTACGCAAAAGTTAGTATAAAAATGAAAAAAATATTTTATTACACAGTTTTATATTGTATTTTAGTTTTTTTTTTTTAATATTGCTACCGAATATTTGTAGTGTAAATAAGAAAAATTCCACAAATAACTGAATAACGTTTTAAAGTATCCCAATTAACATGAATAATTAATATCAATATAAAATCAGTTATATAAATAATTGGTCACACAAAGATAAGAACACGAAAAAATATCTTTTCTTGTTTTTTGTCAGAGTATACATATATACAAAAATTTACGTATTTTTATGAGAGTGAAATTTTACTCCTTTTCTTGTGATTTGTTCAAAACGCTTTCGCGAATAACCATATATCAAAAACGCATAATCTGGTGTAAGCTGCAATATATTTTTCATCTTTAATGAAGTATTAAAAATAGATGTAAAAGAGTTTATGCGTTTACCTGTGGAAGTTAGAAGCCCTTTGCCTAACCAAGATTCTGTCATCTCATAAGGATGTCCTTTCTCGATATTTACGGTGCTAGACAAAATAATCTGTAAAAATGTATTTAAAAAGAATATAACGTACGCGTAATAATTTATCACATTTATGTTAAACAGGATATCTTTTTTCACGTTTTTAATTTTCTTCAAAAACAGAGTTTCATATGCAAAAATGTTATTCCATATTTACGATTTATTTTTTAATCGTTAATTACATTTTCCTGATGTACCATTAGAAAAGGACATTCTATTTATCGTCCTTATTTATATTCTAAATATATAACAGATATTTGACTAGATCGCTAAATTAATTTGAAATGTATAGTTTGACCGTGAACTACCTTACTCGAGAAGCAGATCAGTTTTTTTTTCGAAGCAGATATAATGTAGTAGACGTAAGTATGTATTATCTCTTAATCTGAATATATTTTATTATACACGTATAATACGCATGTACGTATCTTAGCATTGTTTATCTAAGAAGGCTTGTGTACACACACACACACACACACACACACACACACACACACACCACACACACACACACACACACACACACACACACCACACACACACACACACACACACGCACGCACGCACGCACGCACGCACACACACACACACACACACACACACACAAACACACATACAAAAACAAAATTGTTTTACTAAAATAATAAATTATTTTCTATTCTACAATCATCAAACCAATAAACGGCATAAAGCATTTATTAGAAATAGATTATTTTACTTTAATAACGGATTTATACAAATAAAAATTTTTTTATTATATCGAAAGAAGAAGTTTTGTTGTAATATTAAATAATTTATTATAATAGCAAAATATAGTCATATTTTTCATATATACAATAGAAGCAAGTGTATTACTGATCACTAACAAAATTCTTTTCTCTATGTAATTATTACATTAAGAAACTTTTTAATAATTTTTAATAATACGTTTATAAAAGTTTGCTCTATTTCACGATCATAAAAGTTTTGCTTTTTTATAGCAACGATATTAAATTGCTACTTATACATTTATTATCGCAAAAAATATAATGACCAATATTATACTATAAAATTTTATGTCATTACCAAAATTTCTATTTATTCTTACCTCTAAAAATTCAGGTTTATAAATATTAATCATCGGTTTCAAGCCAACCCAAAATATGAAAATTCCATCTTTAAAATCAAGCATACGTTGCTCTATCCATTGCACGCGTTCTGTAGCGATAAGCATATAATTAGATTTTCAGTATTTACTAATTATTATACTGATTTAAAATAAATGACAAATATTTTTCAGTTGTTAATTCTTTTAAACTTTTTACTAAAAATATGTAAACAATATTTGTAAAAGCATATAATAGCAGTATCTTATTTATAAAGTTCCTCACCATAGTCCGTCAACTTTATTAATTCAAATGCCACGCCAAAAGGAAATCTACCACATTGAGGAATATTTTTCAGCTTTCGTCGAAGAACATAATGATGATATACTGTCGATATAATTGAGATTATTAAAACAACGAACAAGGCGCACAGTATCAAAGAGATTAACTCCATTTTTATAACCTGTAAACATATTAAACAGCTTTTAATTTATCAAATATGTAAATGCATAAATTACTATAGTTACTTTTTAAATTAGAATTACATTGGAATTTTACACACACACACACACGGATTGATAAAGATTTCATTCATACGATATTTATATCATTATTAGCTCTACTAATCGATAAAATTTTATAAAGACACTTTATTAATGTAAATGGATATGATGGATATATAAATATATGTCATCGAATAAAATCGAATATAAAATTAATATGATTGAAAATATTTCTTCGGTAAAATATATCTCGATTATTTCTATGTAACTCATTCAAATGTGGAATCTTTGCTTATTGATAATCCAGGGAAAATCATGAAAATCGTAATAAATTTTTTATATTCCATTTTTCTACTGTATTTTTTTCATTGGAATCTTTAAAAGAATTTACTGTTTAAAATGTCTAATTATTCTTATTTTAACAAAAATTTGAAGATGTGATATATATGGGCGTTTACAAAATATTAAACCAATATTGAATTTTTAATCTTTGATCAAACGTACATTTGTGCAGTAATGAAAGCGCTTTATCATCACTGTCTAATTGAAATATATATAGCCGAGTTTTGCGAAGAATTATGAATTGCGAAATTTTTGATATACAGTGTTAATTCTGCCTCCAAATAATTACTTGCCATAATATTATATAATACGATTGAAAAAATTGAGATAATGAACAGAAATAAATTTGGTGTTTCATTATAAAATACTCGCCCATCTTACTTTGTTTAATAAGTTTTTGATTACATCATATTTTAACTTTACGCGAATTACTTTGTATCTTGAAAAAAATAAAATATGAAACCTAGAGTTTTAACTACATGATACTGAAAAAATTGCAAGATTTCGATACTTATTATCCGTTATGTCGGAGCACTTGATATTTAAAAAGAATGATGTTTTACCAAGATATTTGTGACACTTTTAGCAGATATCACTAGTTCATCACTAATTATATATTACAATTTATCATGCTTTATAATTACAAATGTAGTATAATTAAATACAATAAGATAAGCGAGAAAAAGAAAGAATAAGAGAATAGATGTTTTTCTAAAAAAAAAGAATCTTTTTTAAAAATTTTTGAGAAGCAAAGAATTATATAATCGTCTTCACTTCTTTTCGCTTCAAGACTCGATTGAAGAGTGATACAGCGTTCTTGATCTTTAATTCTCAAGTCTTGTTTTCGCTTTGCGCTACTCAAATCCACAATGTATGTAATTACACACACACTACAATGTACGAGGCTATATCTTATTTGAATTCTCCTTGCAAACGGTCCTACACATTTGAAAAATACTGCATCGTAAATTGACTTTTTATTACAATGAGATACATGATAGAAACTGATTTCATATGCATAATATGCTATATGCAAATAATGATCTAATTCCTATTTGCAAACATAGTATGTTTAAGCTATAATTCTTAAGAAGAGATTGTGCAGATCAGCTGCGTCGAAAGTTAATAAATCTAATACATTTTGAGATATTCATGAATTTACCAAAAAGCACACTTTTAGCCTTTTAAAATATAAAACTAATAATTAATTTGTGAGGTAAAGAGTAAAGATTTGCCCTGTAAAATATAATTTAATCTCAAAACCGTAAATATTATTTTATATCAAACTAACTTTTTTATAGTGTATTACATGATACTGAAAAAATTGCAAGATTTCGATACTTACTATCCGTTATGTCGGAGCACTTGATATTTAAAAAAAATGATGTTTCACCAAGATATTTGTGACACTTTTAGCAGATATCACTAGTTCATCACTAATTATATATTACAATTTATCATGCTTTATAATTACAAATGTAGTATAATTAAATACAATAAGATAAGCGAGAAAAAGAGAGAATAAGAGAATAGATGTTTTTCTAAAAAAAAAGAATCTTTTTTAAAAATTTTTTTAAGAAGCAAGGAATTATATAATCGTCTCTACTTCTTTTCGCTTCAAGACTCGATTGCAGAGTGATACAGCGTTCTTGATCTTTAATTCTCAAGTCTTGTTTTCGCTTTGCGCTACTCAAATCCACAATGTATGTAATTACACACACACTACAATGTACGAGGCTATATCTTATTTGAATTCTCCTTGCAAACGGTCCTACACATTTGAAAAATACTGCATCGTAAATTGACTTTTTATTACAATGAGATACATGATAGAAACTGATTTCATATGCATAATATGCTATATGCAAATAATGATCTAATTCCTATTTGCAAACATAGTATGTTTAAGCTATAATTCTTAAGAAGAGATTGTGCAGATCAGCTGCGTCGAAAGTTAATAAATCTAATACATTTTGAGATATTCATGAATTTACCAAAAAGCACACTTTTAGCCTTTTAAAATATAAAACTAATAATTAATTTGTGAGGTAAAGAGTAAAGATTTGCCCTGTAAAATATAATTTAATCTCAAAACCGTAAATATTATTTTATATCAAACTAACTTTTTTATAGTGTATTACATGATACTGAAAAAATTGCAAGATTTCGATACTTACTATCCGTTATGTCGGAGCACTTGATATTTAAAAAAAATGATGTTTCACCAAGATATTTGTGACACTTTTAGCAGATATCACTAGTTCATCACTAATTATATATTACAATTTATCATGCTTTATAATTACAAATGTAGTATAATTAAATACAATAAGATAAGCGAGAAAAAGAGAGAATAAGAGAATAGATGTTTTTCTAAAAAAAAAGAATCTTTTTTAAAAATTTTTTTAAGAAGCAAGGAATTATATAATCGTCTCTACTTCTTTTCGCTTCAAGACTCGATTGCAGAGTGATACAGCGTTCTTGATCTTTAATTCTCAAGTCTTGTTTTCGCTTTGCGCTACTCAAATCCACAATGTATGTAATTACACACACACTACAATGTACGAGGCTATATCTTATTTGAATTCTCCTTGCAAACGGTCCTACACATTTGAAAAATACTGCATCGTAAATTGACTTTTTATTACAATGAGATACATGATAGAAACTGATTTCATATGCATAATATGCTATATGCAAATAATGATCTAATTCCTATTTGCAAACATAGTATGTTTAAGCTATAATTCTTAAGAAGAGATTGTGCAGATCAGCTGCGTCGAAAGTTAATAAATCTAATACATTTTGAGATATTCATGAATTTACCAAAAAGCACACTTTTAGCCTTTTAAAATATAAAACTAATAATTAATTTGTGAGGTAAAAAGTAAAGATTTGCCCTGTAAAATATAATTTTATCTCAAAACCGTAAATATTATTTTATATCAAACTAACTTTTTTATAGTGTATTACATGATACTGAAAAAATTGCAAGATTTCGATACTTACTATCCGTTATGTCGGAGCACTTGATATTTAAAAAGAATGATGTTTCACAAAGATATTTGTGACACTTTTAGCAGATATCACTAGTTCATCACTAATTATATATTACAATTTATCATGCTTTATAATTACAAATGTAGTATAATTAAATACAATAAGATAAGCGAGAAAAAGAGAGAATAAGAGAATAGATGTTTTTCTAAAAAAAAAGAATCTTTTTTAAAAATTTTTTTAAGAAGCAAGGAATTATATAATCGTCTCTACTTCTTTTCGCTTCAAGACTCGATTGCAGAGTGATACAGCGTTCTTGATCTTTAATTCTCAAGTCTTGTTTTCGCTTTGCGCTACTCAAATCCACAATGTATGTAATTACACACACACTACAATGTACGAGGCTATATCTTATTTGAATTCTCCTTGCAAACGGTCCTACACATTTGAAAAATACTGCATCGTAAATTGACTTTTTATTACAATGAGATACATGATAGAAACTGATTTCATATGCATAATATGCTATATGCAAATAATGATCTAATTCCTATTTGCAAACATAGTATGTTTAAGCTATAATTCTTAAGAAGAGATTGTGCAGATCAGCTGCGTCGAAAGTTAATAAATCTAATACATTTTGAGATATTCATGAATTTACCAAAAAGCACACTTTTAGCCTTTTAAAATATAAAACTAATAATTAATTTGTGAGGTAAAAAGTAAAGATTTGCCCTGTAAAATATAATTTTATCTCAAAACCGTAAATATTATTTTATATCAAACTAACTTTTTTATAGTGTATTACATGATACTGAAAAAATTGCAAGATTTCGATACTTACTATCCGTTATGTCGGAGCACTTGATATTTAAAAAGAATGATGTTTCACCAAGATATTTGTGACACTTTTAGCAGATATCACTAGTTCATCACTAATTATATATTACAATTTATCATGCTTTATAATTACAAATGTAGTATAATTAAATACAATAAGATAAGCGAGAAAAAGAGAGAATAAGAGAATAGATGTTTTTCTAAAAAAAAGAATCTTTTTTAAAAATTTTTTTAAGAAGCAAGGAATTATATAATCGTCTCTACTTCTTTTCGCTTTAAGACTCGATTGCAGAGTGATACAGCGTTCTTGATCTTTAATTCTCAAGTCTTGTTTTCGCTTTGCGCTACTCAAATCCACAATGTATGTAATTACTCACACACTACAATGTACGAGGCTATATCTTATTTGAATTCTCCTTGCAAACGTTCCTACACATTTGAAAAATACTGCATCGTAAATTGACTTTTTATTACAATGAGATACATGATAGAAACTGATTTCATATGCATAATATGCTATATGCAAATAATGATCTAATTGCTATTTGCATACATAGTATGTTTAAGAGGATGCCGGAGCGACGGGCGAACTCCGACGGGTTAGCGCCCTCATCTAAACGTAACTAAAAGTGTCGGTATATTACCAACGCTTTATAGTTACATTACCGATATCATTATGTAGAGTAATTGTCAAGGATATGTGCATACTTTGGAAAGAGCAATAAAATACAAGCTTTTCGCATTGTGTTAAATATGTAGAGACAGAAAATATGTTGGATTTCTACTCTATTTCTGTTCTATCTCGTAGAAGCAACGACTTTACACAGATATCTGTTTGTGTCGCGTACATATTTTGAATACAAATCTATAATATTGCTCATATTATCTCTTTTGATTTTATCATAATGTAGATATACAGGGTGATTCAAAACAACCTTCTGTCCTTACAATGTCATATACTTGACTCAATACTAAGACGATTTTTCCTTTGCCAAAATTTTTTCCGAGGCTTAGTTTTCAAATTATAAGCCAAAATAGTTAACGAATTACGGGCCGCGTACGCGAGGCAGGCAGGGGCGGCGCAACTCACCGTCCGATGCTGGTGATTACGTGAAGCGCTCGCTGCGATCAACTGTTTGCTACATGCGATGGGGTGTATGTGTGAGAGAGAACGTATACGCGTATACACACACATACCCTTTCTCTCTCTCTCTCTCTCTCTCTCTCTCTCTCCCTTTCTCTCTCTCTCTCTCTCTCTCTCTCTCTCTCTTTTACACCCATCGCGTGTAGCAAACAGCTGATCGCGCACACTCTCTCTCTCTCTCTCTCTCTCTCTCTCTCTCTCTGTCTCTCTGTCTGGCTTTCTCTTTTATACCCATTATATGTATGACATAAGCATGCACATATTAAAATTTACATTTATATAAATATTAATATAAATATTTATAAATGCAAACACATAAATTCTCTGTCCGCAAAACATTGCAACAAAATTTTATGATTGTTACAATATTTTGGATATTTATAATATAGAAAGGGCCTCCTCCATCGCCCATTTTCGTGAGAACGCAACCAAAATATTTTATTTATTATTTTCATATCTGCGATTACAATTTGCAAGCGAGATTGAGGCATCTTTTTTCTGGCCAATATTGTTACGAGTATCAGGATAGATTTTTTTTAATCATAATTTCTTATCATTTTAAAAAAGGCAGCAGTTTATTGCTTGCTATAATATTACAAGACCGTTTCCTCATACTCTTTACATCCTTGGAGTATTTTTGCTCATAAGGATTGCCTAATAACGAAGATGTATATATTTTTTCTCTTTAGCTACCAACTTGTATATACACAGCCTGATAGATTATTATATACGCGAAATTTGGTGCCATCAAAAAAAGAAAAAATACATCGCCAGTAATCACAATAATAATTCCTTCCAATAATTTGTAAGCTTTTATTACTATACATATATGATTGGTTGCAATCATATGAAGGAATACCAGATATTGCACACTTAGTCTTTCAAAAACGGAAGTTTCTTTAAATTTCTTCTGGAATAGCTGTTTTTTAATAACCAGAATATTCATGCACAAACCGCATATGATATGAAATATTTTTTAAAGCAACCAGCACACGAATAAAAATCGCCTCTGGGATAAAATATTTTTTTAATAACCAGAGCGCACATGCAAACCGCTTCTGGAATAAAATATTTTTTAAACCAACCAGCACACGAATAAAAATCGCCTCTGGGACAAAATGTTATTTTTTTAATAACCAGAGTACACATTCAAATCGCATCTAGTGTGAAATATTTCTTAAAACAACCAGCTCACGATTAAAAATCGCCTCTGGGATAAAATATTTTTTTAATAACCAGAGCGCACATGCAAAACGTTTTTGGTGGAAAATATTTCGTTCGACAACCAGTTCACGAATTGATCGCTTCCCAGACAGCACAAGGATGTCCTTAGGACGTCCAAAGGGCATCCAGGACATACATGTAGGATATCCTGAGGATATCCCATTTTAATCCTCGGATCTCCTCTGGATGTCCTGAGGAAGAGTAAATGATAGCCGAATACTAGCCTCTGGAGAATCCAGGGAGATCCTGTGGAACATCTTAAGGATTTCTATAGGATATGTTAGGGATATTTTTCATACGTTTCAAGGAGCAAACTCTAAAATTTAAATATAAATTAAGATTGCGTTCTGTTATTTACTGCCAATACTAAAAATCTAATACTAAAAATAGTTCACGTTCTTTAATATTTGAGGTTTTCGTGCTGTACATGAATATTTTAGGTTTGGCTTCCGGGTTTGAGTCGTGTAATATTTTCAAAACAATCCAATATCTGAATTCCCTATGTTGGGATTGCATCAGAAATTGAACTGATAGAAAATAATTATATTTTTAATTTCCTGTTAGTTGCTCTTTGCAAGCTTTATATAATACTCATGACCAAATCTCAAATACGAGTTCGCGCGTCGCATAGCGGTAAACAAACGAACTAGCGGTTGAATACTATTTTTTGTAAAGTTTTTGGAATGTTGCGCATAGTAACATTTCTCATGAAATATTAAATAAATAATAATTTTGAATATATGAAAATGTGCGCATCAAATTCAATTATTAATATTAAACGAAATTAATGTTAACAATAATTGCACATGTATATATCCTCTGGAAATCCAAAGGACATCCAATATAATAGACAGGGCAGATATCCTACAGACATCCAGGGGTTATCCAGTGGACATTTATAGGACATTAATACTTATTACAATACTTAAAATTTCTAAATTATATTAAATAGCCTACATAACCGAAAGTAATCATATATGCATATTAAATTTTTATAAAATATATTTATAATAATATCTTAAAACATCCTACAAATATCCTGAATCATCCTGGACATATTCAGGATGATCCTGAGGACGTTTTGTGCTGTCTGGGTTCTGGGATATATTCTTCAACCAAAGCGCACATGCAAAACGCATTTGGTGGGAAATATTTCTTTCGACAACCAATTCACGAATTGATCGCTTCTGGGATACATTCTTCAACCAAAGCGTACATGCAAAACGTTTTTGGTGGGAAATATTTCGTTCGACAACCAGTTCACGAATTGATCGCTTCTGGGATATATTCTTCAACCAAAGCGCACATGCAAAACGCATTTATTTCAACAATCAGCTCACGAATTGATCGCCTCTGGCTAACTAACTACTGTGACTCAACTACTATTGCAAAATTAATATAATCAATTTTCAATGAAATATACAAAAAAGCAAGAGATTAATGATATTGTAATAAATTTAAAGTTACTATTACATATACACAAACATATACACACATATAATATATAACACACATATAGTATGCTCGGATAAGAAAGAGATGGACAGAGAACAATGGGCAAAGAGAGAAAGAAGATATGAGTGTAACTGAGCAAGTGTGTACAAGTGCCAAAAGTAAGAAAAAAAAGGATATAGTTATATCTTTCTCCGTAGCAATACTTTATGCTCACTAATGTTTAGTGACTGATGTGAATTATCAATCGATATATCGTTTTACAGCCATTCCTTCGCTTACTCATTCCTATTCTCTCTCTCTCTCTCTCTCTCTCTCTCTCTCTCTCTCTCTCTCTCTCTCTCTCTCTCTCTCTCTCTCTTCCTCTTTCTTTTTTTGCCCATATCTGTCCATTTATTTATAACAAAAATACTATATGAGTATTAAATACTATGTGCATCATATATAATGTGTATGTTTATGTGTATAGAGTAGTCATTCTAAATTCTATTTGAAGATCAATTTTGTTATAATTTTTTATACAAAAGTCTTTATGTTGTTTTCTATTTAGGAATTGTTTTAAAGATATAACTAAAAAAAAAATTTGGAATATTATATTTTTATATAATATTACATTATCATATTTATATTTTTGTGTAGACTGCACGGAAATAAAATTAAATAATATCTAGCAACATATTAGTATATAGTATACATTAAAACAATTCCTTCTAAAATTATGGTATATAAATATACTAATCTTTTGACCCTTATTCTTTTTAAAGAAAGTCTGCGGGCAAAGAGGGGCAAGCATCTCTCGAAAATTTTCGAATATTTTTGTCCCATTATGTGGACACACTATTAAAACCACACTACAAAAACACAGCACTCGTTTTTTAAATTCAACGCGTTATAACGCGTTATAACAGTTGAGCGTACTTTTGCGGTAATCTCTTGTTACGCGTATGTACACAACACGCGCGACTGAGACTGAGTATCTGCCGCGCACTGATATGATCGCGTGTGCCTGCCTGCATGTGTGTGTGCATGGTACAGTCGACTTATTCCCCGATACATACATATATACTTACATACATGCATGCTACAAATATCGCGTAATAATAAAAACAAATGCGCATCTTTATAAACAAATATTCTCTAACCAAATAAAAAAATTATTTTCATATTGATTAAAATTAATTCGATACATAAAACCATTATTTATAAATATTTTACGACAAAAATTAAATTTCTAAATTTTTGCTTTGGAAAAAGTTTATTTTCTATAAATATAGGCAAGCTTATATAAATATGCAAATGTTTGGTAACATAAGAGGATAAAATATATCAAATTTTCTTTTCTCATTTATAAATTACTAAATATAACTATAAATAATAATAAATTGTCATAAAGATTATATGTATATATATATATATATATATATATCATGCTCCTCGCATATTCGTTTACACGTTCATTCACGCTGCTCTCTCTCTCTCTCTCTCTTTCTCTTTCTCTGTTCGTTCTTTATTGTATTCTTTCTTTCCCATTATTATATTCTCTTATTTATTCGACTTTTATTCTTTTTATTCTCGTCTTCCTACATAATAATAATTATTAATTTAATCATTAATTTATTCATCTTTATTTTATAGAGTATAAATGAGATATTGTGTATCTTATAAATAGAAAAGGTATTTAATTATGTGTATTTTTGTATGTACATGCGTTGTATTTAATTATAGTTAAATAGAAAAAGAAAATAACTTATTGTTGTGTATCTCATTTATGCTTTATAAAATATAAATAAATAAATAAATTTATTTATTTTCATGTAGGGAGACGAGAATAGAAAGAATTAATGATGGGATTCTCTTAATGATGGGATGTCGCCGGTTGCGTAAGAGATCCACGGGATGCATCACCGAATGTCGCAGTTGCGTTTAGTTATTTAAGACCGTATTATTTTGTTTCCGCGCTGAAGATGGCCCCAAAAAAGGGCCGAAACGTCCGCGATTAGTGTATATTTATAGTAATTAATAAAGCAGTATTTGCGCTCTTTATACCGCGCTTGGCTCGGTACTGCCAGTTTAAACCGACATCTGATTTTAGTCGATTTTAGTTATACGAGCCGTACATTCAATTATATATTCTTTTATTTGCTCAACTTTTATTCTTTCTATTCTCGTCTCCTTACATAAAAATAAATAAATTTATTTATTTATTTTTATTTTATACAGCATAAATGAGATATACAATATAAGTTATTTTCTTTTTTTATTTCACTATAGTTAATACAATACATAAATACGTTTCACTATAGTTAAATACAACACATGCACATACAAAAATACACACGCACACGCACACATACATAATACTTTTTTTATTTATAAAATATACAATATCTTATTTATGCTTTATAAAATAAAGATGAATAAATTAATTTATTATCATATAGGAAAACAAGAATAGAAAGAATAAAAGTCGAACAAATAAAAGATTATAATAATGGGAATGAAAAAATACAATAAAGAACAAGCAGAGAAAGAGAGAGAAAGAGAACGAATGAGGAGCAAGCGAGATAGCTAACATGAAAGATTTCCGAAGTCTCGCTCGCGAGGTTCGCTTTATCTATAATCTCTCGCGTTATATACCGTTACTGTAAAATTTTTGTTTTTCGCGCTTATTGATCCGAAAATAAATTAATGATATTTTACCAATTAAAATGATACGAAACACGAAACCGGATAATTTTTAATCAATTATGTAATTAAAATTATGATTACTTATTTCATTAAAAATAATCCGATTTATGTCATATTTAGTGTCATTTTAATCGCAAAAATGTAATTAATCCATTACAATTATTTTCAGATATATAAAATGCGAAATACAGAGATTTTATTTTCTATAATAAGATGACATATACACGTCAAAAATTACAGATAAAGGGAGCCTGGCGAGCGAGACTTCGGAACACTTTGATGTTTGTCATCTCGCTTGCTCCTTCATTCTTTCTTGCTCTCGCTTTTGTCGATTCTATAGCATCGGCGATCTTTCCTTATGTACAAAATATAAACATTTTACAAAATAAAAACTGAATGCACAAGTGCACTCCAGTCCCACTTATAGCACTCAGTTGCAACAGAATAATACATCCAGTGACATGGATCAGATTGGTGGTTCTGGGGAATGTGGTTTGCAAAAATGGAACCAAGTCCTATACGGCAACATTGCAGGTATTAAATAGCTGCATATGTTCATATATACTAAGTTGTTTGCCAGCATTAGCATTTATGGAATATTGTGTTTCAGAGAGCGACAATGAGTCGAGTGTTGACAGTTCCGTCTCCACCCACGAACGTTCCACAAAAAGGCCAAACATTCGAACACCATCTCCAGATAATTTCTTTCAGAAGAAGAAAATTAAAAATGATAGCGATATGAATAATTTGGATAAACTGGCGGGGGCATTAATCATTATGAGTCAGCAGATGATTACTCAACCTGTTCAAACTGCTCAATCTCAAGAAGAGAAAGCATCTAATGCAGTGGACTCAGAGGTGGAAAGTTTCATGGGGATTATTAAAGTGTTGCTACAGCGAATCTGTATGCAACAGAGAATACCGTGCCTTATTGAGATTTTGAATATTTTACAGAATTTCGGCAATAAGTAATAAATTTCATTTCATTGTTGATCAGGATCTCTTAACGTAATTATTATTTAAATGTTTCTTTAATTTTGATATCATAGTTTAATTCCAGAGATATGTATTCATTGCACAAGACAATGTTAAAGTGTATCAGTATATAAAGTTTATATACAAAGTTTAGTATAAATTAATATATAATTTACAAATGAGTATTTGTTACCTGCTTTTTTTAAGTTTTGTTAATTTACAAATATGTAGGTATTGAGTTTATGTTGCATGTATATGAAGTCAAGAGTTTATATAAAGTTATCTGCTTTTTTAAGTTCTGTAAATTTCTATTATATTACCATTATTATTACATTAAGTTATCTGCTTTTTTTAAGTTCTGTAAATTAATATATTTATATCACTCTGTAGCAATGTAATGTAAGTTTTTTTGGAAAGTAATACACTGGATTATCATATGAAACAGTCTTTTATTGTTTTACATATGTGTAACATTTCAGCATTTATTAGATTTTGACCCTACCACTCAAATTACACATTACGTCGATGGATTAATGTTGGCATTTTTGAAAACATATTCATATTGCCAGGGGGCTTGTCTGAACCCAACATTTGATACAAAATATTCGCACAAGACATCTCTTTGTGCTTTAGCAGCATTTGAACCAGAATTACCCCCCATTTTCCGAATATTTTCGAACAATGTTCCTGCTCTTATGTCACGCCATGCTCCGTCTATTATCTCATGATCTGCATTCTCCCTATCAATAAGCTTTTGTACACAGTAACGATGCTGAAATGGTTCAAGTCTTTCCTCCATGATCATAATATAATTATGTAAACAGACTAAGGCTTTTACTACTTCCTCCAGATTATTCACAGAAAATTTCATATTCTTATTGAGAATTTGCCAGCGTGCACATAAAATACCGAATGCGTTTTCTATGGTACGGCGTCCTCTTGACAGCCTATAGTTAAAAACCCTTCGATTGTCATTCAGTTCTTTCTTACTGTAAGGTTTCATTAAATGCAGATCAAGAGGGAATATTTCATCGCCTAATAATACATGGTTAGTCTCTATTGCTGTCCCTGGGAGACAACAGGGACCTGGAATTCCAGCAGTTTTTTCTCGTACTCTGGCTGCTAATTCAGTGTTACTCCATACGCCGCTGTCACTGATACCTCCTACAACGAAGAATATAAAAGAAGAAATATAATTGATTTTCCTAGAACATTGCAAACAATCAAATTTCTAGTACAAAAAATGTTTATTTACCATACTGCCCAATGTCCACCCACACAAATTTGTAATTTGCATCACATATTGCTAGAAGAACGATGCTGAAACACTTCTTGTAATTCCAGAACTGGCTTTCCGAATTGGGTGGAGCTTGGATTCTGATGTGCTTTCCGTCGAGAGCTCCCACACAATTCGGAAATTGCCATTTGTTGAAGAAACCTTCAGCAATTTCAGACCATCTCCTTTCGTCAGGTTCGGGAAGGAATGTTGGTTGGAGTGCGTGCCACAGTGCACGACAGACGTCGTGGACAATGGCATACACAGTGAACCGTCCAACACGAAATTCCCAAGCTTTGGAATTTATGCTATCACCATGTGCAAGAAATCTACACGCAATGGAAGAAATTTAGATATGTGATCATTAATAAACATAGTGATGACATAACCTAATTCTACTTACGATAAAGTCAGAGCCAATTTCAATTGTACAGAGTGCGGACGCCGCGGGCCTATTTTTTCCAGAAATGGACGAACTCGAGTTAAAAGATCTTGAAACATATGCGGCCACATACGTGTATACATGAAAAATTGCTCATGATCAGTTTGTTTAATCTCTCTGAATAAATTCATGTAGAAACCTACATTACGGTGCTTTTCAACATTATTTATAGGGCGAATCCACCATCTTCTCTTCTGTGTTCTCTTCCTTATTAAATGTAAGTTCACATAGTACACAAACACACCACAAAGCAGCAAAAATATTATAAAACGCCGGTACTGTTCTGCTTTTGCAGGCATTTTCGGTTTCACGATTGCAATGTAGAAGGTTCCAATCGCAAGACTCTTGCGACCTGCGACAATGTGGATGTGTGATCGATTGCTTGCGACTAATGTAGAACAACCTTTATCTGTAATCTTTGACGTGTATATGTCATCTTATTATAGAAAATAAAATCTCTGTATTTCGCATTTTATATATCTGAAAATAATTGTAATGGATTAATTACATTTTTGCAATTAAAATGACACTAAGTATGACATAGATCGGATTATTTTTAATGAAATAAATAATCATAATTTTAATTACGTAATTGATTAAAAATTACCCGATTTATATCGTGTTTGGTATCATTTTAATCGGTAAAATATCATTAATTCATTGTAATTATTTTCGGATCAATAAGCGCGAAAAACAAAAATTTTACAGTAACGATATATAACGCGAGAGATTATAGATAAAGCGACCCTCGCGAGCGAAACTTCGGAAGTCTTTCATGTTAGCTATCTCGCTTGCTCCTCATTCGTTCTCTCTCTCTCTCTTTCTCTGCTTGTTCTTTATTGTATTCTTTCATTCCCATTATTATATTCTTTTATTTGCTCAACTTTTATTCTTTCTATTCTTGTTTTCTTACATGATAATAAATTAATTTATTCATCTTTATTTTATAAAGAGTAAATAAGATATTGTATATTTTATAAATAAAAAAAGTATTATGTATGTGTGCGTGTGCGTGTGTATTTTTGTATGTGCATGTGTTGTATTTAACTAAAGTGAAACGTAATTATGTATTGTATTAACTATATATAGTGAAATAAAAAAACAAAATAACTTGTATTGTATATCTCATTTATGCTATTTAAAATAAAAATAAATAAATTTATTTATTTACGTGTAGAGAGATAAAAATAAAATAGAACAATAAATGTTGAACAAATACAAAAATATAATAATGAGAATGAAAGAATAATGAATGAACAAAAGGAGAGAGAGGGGGGGGGGAGAGGGGGGGAGGGAGAGAGAGAGAGAGAGGGAGAGAGGGAGAGAGGGAGAGAGAGAGGGAGAGAGGGAGAGAGGGAGAGAGAGAGAGGGAGAGAGGGGGAGGGAGAGAGAGAGAGAGAGAGAGAGAGAGAAGCGCGAGTAAACGCGTAATCGAATATGCTAGAAGAATAAAGCTAAGCGATATGCAGTACGTATGTTACAGGACTTTTCTGTTCAGAATAACACCCTCTACCTTCCCTTAAAGGATGTTGCGCGAATTTTCGGACACCCTGTATATAAGATAAATCCAATACAGATTGACTTGCGTGAAGTTGGCACCCGATCTTAACCAAATCAAATTTTGAAGTTTGTTTCTTATAGAATTTCGCCTGCAGGTGATTGAAGTAATAATTTTTTTGTTTGCAATTGAAATATAAATATGATAGCGATTTTTAAATGACAGTAAGGAATTTATTTATAATTAGAGCGCAACTGACATCAGATTATAATCTAAAATCGTTTGTAGTTGTTTGTAGTACAAGAATTTTTGTTTATAGTTGAAAAATAAACAAATAAATTAACAACAAATAAATTAGTGAAACTACGAAATGTTAACTAACAAGAAACGTAATTAAAGTAGGCAATCAGGAGCAAGCGCAGTGTGTAGGGCGCAATTAGATTTATTGGCAATAGAAAATTATATGTAAATAAAATTCGCGAACGTTTCGGTCTTTTTTGAGACCCTCTTCAGCGCAAAACAAAATTAATAGATAACTTTTACATAATATTATAAATCAATGATCGCAAATAAATAAATACATAATAATAAATAATAATAAATAAATAAATAAATAAATAAATAAATAATTAATAGATAAATGGTACAACTATCAAATAAATAAGAGTCAACCGCCGCATAACAAGTCAGTAAATATAAAAATCAAATGCCAACGGAATAGAATGATCTAATTCGCGTCTTACAGATTAACGTATATCACGTTGTCATTTGATCATAACAATGAGGCAGAAAATAGACTTATCGCATCGTCAAAAATGAAAAGATATATGTCACCTACGAGATTTCAAACCGATAAAACTCGTAAAATATAAACTTAATATGTAAAATATTAGCATCATACATCATTGTATTTGTCTGAAAGGGTATAACTTTTATTTTATCGAAATATTCATATTAATACAAAAATATTATGCATATTTTTCCGTTATAATTTTTGTTACCAACCGCTATGTCCGCAATAAAGTATTTCATAAATATCTGTTATAATTTAATTTTTTTAATTCATAAGATCAAATAGGGTGCCCACTTTTGATGGGACACCATGTTATATATATATATATATATATATATATATATATATATATATATATATATATATAAATAGATTCTAATATGTATGTATATATATAATTAAATAAGTATATAAAACAGATGTAAGTAAATAAAATTTAATAATAATTTAAATTAAAGTAAAACAATAGAAATCAATATAAAGTTAAACATTAAATAAGCCATTTTATTTTTTTTTTGTATAAACTCAGGAATTGTATACTCTCAATTCAAAAAATGTTTTTGACAAGTTTTCTCCAATTTAAAAAAATTACTAAGAAAGTAAATGTAAAATAATTTTATAATAATTATTTACAGAAGATATTAGAACAAATCTTTTTCATAATTAATTTTGTAAATAAAAATTTAAATTAACTTACTTTAATTACTTATACAGGGTGTCCGGTAAAGATTGTGCCAACGCTCGTGAGCGGATAAAGCATAGTAAACTGAACAGAAAAGTTCTGTAACATTTTTTTCTATAACGCTTAATAAAGGAGTTATTATCGAGTAAAGTCCGGTCAATCAGCACCGACTTTTAGCCGGACGCACGTCGGTGAGCAACCCGTCTGGTAGTGTGCGCCGCCGTAGCGACGGAGCGCTCACGCACACTACCAGGCGCGCGACTAAAGATCGGCGCTGATTGGCAGACTTTACTCAATAATAACTCCTTTATTAAGCGTTATAGAAAAAATGTTACAGGACTTTTCTGTTCAGTTTACTGTGCTCTCCCCGCTCACGAACGTTGGCACAATCTTTACCGGACACCCTGTATATATATATATATATATATATATATATATATATATATATATATATATACACAAGTCAATCATCGCCGATCTTTAGCCGGGCGCATGTCGGTGAGCCGCGCGCCCGGTAGTGTGCGTGAGCGCTCAGCTGTTACAGCGCTGATCCCTACAATACATTATTGTACGGAGGTGGTGAGACAAGCTATGTATGTATGTATATATATGTGTGCATGTGTGTGTGTGTCTGTGTGCGCGCGCGCGTGTGTGTACACACAGTGTATATATATAAGTAATGCCGAATTTATAACATAAATCTCTGAAAAATAAGAATGCAGTCTTTTGCTTATTTTGATATTTTATTGAAAATTTATTATATTTGTATTTTATAATAGTAGTTAGTGTTACAGTAGTTAGTTAGCCAGAGGCGGTCAGTTCGTGGCTGGTTGTTTTAAGAATATTTGACACCAAATGCGTTTTGCATGTTCGCTTTGGTTAAAAAATATATGCCAGAGACGATCAATTCGTGAGCTGGTTGTTATTTCACACTAGATGCGATTTGCATGTGCGCTCTAAATATTGCCGAAATATTTGATCCCAGAAGCGATCTATTCGTGAATTGGTTGTAAATATTTCATACCAGATGCGGTTTGCATGTGCGCTCTAGATATTGCCGAAATATTTGATCCCAGAAGCGATCTATTCGTGAACTGGTTGTAAATATTTCATACCAGATGCGGTTTGCATGTGCGCTCTAAATATTGCCGAAATATTTGATCCCAGAAGCGATCTATTCGTGAACTGGTTGTAAATATCTCATACCAGATGCGGTTTGCATGTGCGCTCTAAATATTGCCGAAATATTTGATCCCAGAAGCGATCTATTCGTGAGCTAGTTGTAAATATTTCATACCAGATGCGGTTTGCATGTGCGCTCTAGATATTGCCGAAATATTTGATCCCAAAAGCGATCTATTCGTGAGCTGGTTGTAAATAAAAGCTTACAAATCATTGGAAGGAATTGTAGTGATCACTGGCGATGTATTTTCTTTGATGGCACTAAACTTCGCGTATATGATAGCCTACCTGGCTGTACATACGGTAAAATGGTAGCTAAAGAGAAAAATTATATACATCTATGTTATCCGACAATAAATCAAGCTAACATTATTTTTGAAAAGGTTCAAATACAACCTGATGGCATATGTTGTGAGATTTACGCTGCGGCTTTCGCCACGACTATAGCCTTAGGAGGCAACTCTTGTGAACAGAAATATTCCAAGGATGTAAAATGCATGAGAGAACACTTTTTTAAAATTATAGAAGGCAATAAACTGCTGCATTTTCCACAATGATCAAGCGACGCGGTAGCGTCGCGACGCCAAGTATATTTTTTTACCTTTAAGAGGTTTTTTTTTAGTGGGATAACATTATCCAAAAAGTGTATCGTAATATTTGTACGAATATTGAAAAAAAAGATGCCTCAATCTCGATTGCAAATTATAATCGGAGAGACGAAAAACATATTGATTGCGTTCTCACGAAAATGGGCGATGGGGGGGCCCATTTTATATTTTCAATATTCAGAATATTGTAAAAATATATTATTCTGTTGCGATCGAGACAAACAATGTATTATAAATCTTTATTACAAATATATAAACATTTATGTATACGAACAAAAAAAAGACAATATAATATATATTTGTATAAATAATACATTGTTGTTATATATCCATTGATTATATCGATTGAAAAAAATTAGCTGCAATGCATAGATCGCAACTTATAGCAAGTTACATGATAATATTCAGAATATATGTATATCATACACATACATCTGTATACGTCTATGTACATATTATACATATACATATATATATACACAATTATATATATAACACCTAACCAAATGTTATTCCTCTTGGAAGATATATGGGAAGACACATAGCCCGTATGAACAATGTGAAATTATGTTCAAATATGTGATAAAGGCAGACACGTCGCTATATTATACTGTTATCTATACGCTTAAATACGCTTAGATATGCGTGCGAGGCAATAGAGCAGTAGAAATACACGATGTTATCCGATTTCAACATATCGAACACAATCCTCTTTCAAATATGCATAAAACATGCAGAAATATTAATATCGGTAACAGCGGAACTAAAATTATTGATATTATCGATAATTTCGGTCGGTATTATCGATAATTTTAGTTACGCTTAGATGAGGGCGCTAACCCGTCGGAGTTCGGCCGTCACTTTTGGATCCCCTTAACACTGTAACGGTTCACCTTTCCCGTACGCCGCGGATCAAGGCTCGCCGGTGCCAGGATTCGGGAGAAGGGGGAAACTCCAACTTACTTTACCTCGGTATAAGCGGTTTAAACAATTATGTTTATTTAAGCGATTATCAACGTTTAACACTGAGCTCTACTATATGTACAATGCAGCATGCGGGAGCGATGCGTACAGAGTTTCGCGTGAGCGGTTGTTATTTACAATGCGACATGCAAGCGCGGTGCGTACAGAGTTTTCGCGTAAGCGGTCGTTATTCACAATGCGACATGCAAGCGCGGTGCGCACAGAGTTTTCGCGTGTGGTTGGTGCGCGTGGAACTCGGGAAGCGAGCGTGGCTCAAGCGGCCGTGTTCTGCGATCGCGAGATTCGCATGCAAGCAACTGGGGTTATCCTAAGCTGAACAGAACAGATCTTAAATGCTACGGGTGTCGCGTGGCCTTCGTTCGTAATTCCAACGGCCTGACTACCTTATCCTTAGAAGGACGGGGCGTCGGCAGTTTCTGCGGCCTACCCTTAGAAGGGCTGGGGCGCTTGTGTAGTCTGAAGGCCGTGCGTACAGGTGGAGTCGGCTCTACAATTATAATGCGCGGTATATACATGCGGGCTTACGGTATAAACAGGTCGCGGTATATACAAGGCGGTACTAGAATCTATGGGCGTATCCCGTTTGGACACGGAACGATTGGACACCGCTCGATTGGACACGTAGTATTGGACACGGAACGATTGGACACTGCACGATTGGACACAGAATTATTGGACAACGCACGATTGGACACCGCACAATTGGACACGAACACTGCACGATTGGACACTGCACGATTGGACACCGCACGATTGGACACTGCACGATTGGACACCGCATTATTGGACACTGCACGATTGAACACCGCACGATTGGACACTGCACGATTGGACACCGCACGATTGGACACCGCATTATTGGACACCGCACGATTGGACACCGCACGATTGGACACCGCACGATTGGACACCGGTAATTATGCATAAAGAGGGCACAAGCAGAAGCATAAATTTTAGTTTTAAATCAGAAATAGATATGGGTTAGGTTATATCTTCCGGAAGTGGAGCCCCCCCGTAGGGGGGGGCGGAACATACTGCCTCCACGCATATTCTTTTTAATGCGAAGTAAGGTTCCACATAGGTTTACAACTTTCCACGCGAAGCGAGGTTCAACGCAAACTTATGTGTCTAGTTTTTTGATAGTGGAGCCCCTCCGAAGGGGGGGCGGAACCCACTGTGTCCAATCGTGCAGTGTCCAATCGTACAGTGTCCAATCGTACGGTGTCCAATCGTGCAGTGTCCAATCGTGCAGTGTGCGTGTCCAATCGTGCGGTGTCCAATCGTGCAGTGTCCAATCGTGCGGTGTCCAATCATGCAGTGTCCAATAATGCGGTGTCCAATCGTGCAATGTCCAATCGTGCGGTGTCCAATCGTGCAGTGTCCAATCGTGCAGTGTGCGTGTCCAATTGTGCGGTGTCCAATCGTGCGGTGTCCAATAATTCTGTGTCCAATCGTGCAGTGTCCAATCGTTCCGTATCCAATACTGCGTGTCCAATCGAGCGGTGTCCAATCATTCCGTGTCCAAACGGGTGTCACCCGAATCTATCAGGACGCGGAGACCGGCGCGGTCTTACTGGTCACGGTATATGTACAACGGTCTTACAATGTAGCAGGTCGCGGTATATGTACAAAGCGGTATTACAATCTGACAGGTCGCGGTATTTATACGGAAAGATACGCGGAGACCAAAATGGTCTTACGGTAGAAACGGTCACGGGGTAGACAAACGGCCGTCCAGGTTGAACGGTGCGCGGTACGGTCTTATGAACTAAGAGTGCGCCGTCCCAGCAACCGGGAAGCTCGGCATAACCACGGGTAGCCCGTGACCTGGTTTAACGCGAAGGATCGAGAATGCGCCGTCCCAGCAACCGGGAAGCCCAGCATAACCACGGGTAGCCCGTGACCTGGTGTAACGCTAGGTATCAGGGTGCGCCGTCCCAGCAACCGGGTAACCCGGCGTAACTACGGGTAGCCCGTAGCCTGGTGTAACGCGGTATAGGTTTCGGATCAGGAGTTGTACGAGGTAGGACTCGGGATCGGGAACTGGTAACGCTACGCTCGCCGGAGCGCCTTATATACCGGCGGCCGGCCTCCCACTCACGCGAGTCGGCGCGTGGTGGGGCGGACCCACGGTGGGGCCGCGACACGGGTGTGGAAGTTTAGGGGCGCCATAGGCGCCGAGCCTCAAAAATGCGGGTGGCTGGTCGGCCCGCGAGGCTGGTAACGGTATCGTTACAACACTTTCAGTAAAACACATAATACCGTTTTTGACATAATAATTTTTTTTTGTAAATACTTGCGCTCAATCAATTTCCGCGCAATCCTTGACAGCTCAGCTATGAATACTGATTCTATTGATATTCTGGATAATGCAACTGTGCTAATCGAAACGATGTTTTCTTATATATATTATTTTTTGAAATTTGTTTAGTACATCAATCATGAGATGTCTTTTAACGCTATTTTTCAAAATTGCTCTCTATAACCAATCACGATACATCTTACATATTATCAAATTATAAAATTTTTGGATAATGAACGCCCACTTTTTTCTATAAAAACCAATGACGACGTTAAACTGAAACGTATGCATCCGTTGTATCAAATAATAATATAAATATTATCAGTTTTCCTCTGTAGTTTTTCTTAATATAATCTAGCAGAAAAGCAATCAAATGAAAAGAAACGTATATAATTATTGTTCGAAAATGTTATAGACAACCAGGAAATAACGGAATTACTGAATTTTTAATTTTGTCATTATTCATGCGCCAAGTTTTACCAGATAATATATATTTTCTATATCTCTTGTTTGATTAAATACTATAACTGTGACAATTGTTTTTTATATATTATATATATCAAGAGACACGGTAGTGTCTCGCGCCAAATTCACGCGAAGCCGTGAGGCACTCCGGGTATCTATACGCGAGTCGGCCAGTTGCGAGTTACCTTAGATTATCGAACCTCAATAACGATTGAACCGATCGTATTTTTAATAGACTTAATCGATAGCTTGAGTTTGAATCATATAATGAAAGTGTCTTTATTTTTTTTCTACATGTATCGTGAAGGTAGATAATATGATGCAAAGTCGAAATATATAAAATTTTTATTATTAAAAAACGTCTCTGTCTCCGTCATCGCCCAAGTTCCCAATGCGCAAGTACGAAAATTGTACGGTTGGAGCATTCTCCATAAGATTGCTCTAGCGATGCTCTGAAATTTGACAAGTAAATGAATTTGACAAATAAATGAATTTGACAAGTAAATGAAAAGTAAAAAAGGTTAACGGTAGTGTTTCGCATTAAGTCACGCGCAACCAAATTTACGCCCATTAAAAGTATTGCGGAATAATGCAATAAGAAAGAGAAGTGATAAAGTGATAAAAAATTATTAACGATTTCTTCTATTCGATGTCATATTGGAGAAAATTAGTTTATATTAGCAAAACTGAGCGCTTATATTTGAGTGAATCATCAATTAATACATTTGTGCCAAATAAATTGTTGAAAAATGGAAGCATTGAAGTGTTACGTCCAGACTCAAATAAAAGAAGAGTCAGCGAGAGGGCGTAACCTACTTACCTCTAGACAAACGCTAGACGATGCGTCTCCTAGAGTCGAACGAGCAGACCAGGGCCCCAGATAGGTCAACGAACGGAAGTGTCGCTCTTACTCTATCGAAAGGCCGTTCGCTCGGCGGTCCCTTTTCTGGTAAAGGAACTGAATCCTTATTACCCGGGACGGGACCTTGTGCGATTTCGGTTAACAGAAAGGAGGTCAGGTTAATAAATTCCTCGAATTTAAAATTTAACTTTACATTTATTCAAAAATAAAAACGAATAATTTTAAGAGATAGAATTTAATAATGAATCATCTAATTCAATTTAATAAACTGTTATTATAAAATAAACTTGCTTAAGATCTAATATGGTTGTGTGTGAATGTGTGTATGTGGATGAAAATTGTGTTCTCGCGGGTGTTACAAAAATACGGAGGTCATCAACCAGAATTAGACGGGGAAACTAAAATTTAAATTCCGGTTGGAAATTTACAATAAATAGTTTTAGAAAAATTACATGAAATAAAAGTGTGAGTAGAATGATGAGGATAGAAAAATTATTAATTCGCGGACGCTCGAGCCAATTCCTTCTTAAGCCGCCTATTGCGACGATTCCGCGAACATTTGGTAGCCGCTCGCAAAGATCGTTTTTGTCTTTCCACTAAGGAAAGAGTAATAATGAATAATAACGTAGAAAAATCGCGAGAAAATCCCTAATTTGAGAAACAATTCTTGGAGTTTTTCTTTATTTGATTAAATGGAAAGCTCTTCGATCCAGAAAGAGAGAAAAGAAAAAAGGAAAGTTTATATATTTATCCTTATAATATATATATATATATGTTTTATATAAAAAAGAAAAATTTTACTGAATGACATAGAAGACGGGAGGTATAACAAATGAAATCACGGGTCGCACTGCTAAATGCAGGTGACCCCTGGTGACAGACAGGGAGTTGCGAGTCGCTCTATAAAACACAGATGACCCTTAACAACAAACAACAAATCACGAGTCGCTCTGTTAAATACAGGTGACCCTTGGCGACGAAGGAAAATCACGAGTCGCGCTGCTAAATGCAGGTGACCCTTGGCGACGAAGGAAAATCACGAGTCGCGCTGCTAAATGCAGGTGACCCTTGGTGACGAAGGAAAATCACGAGTCGCGCTGCTAAATGCAGGTGACCCTTGGCGACGAAGGAAAATCACAAGTTGCTCTGCTAAATGCAAGTGACCCTTAGTGACAGGTAATATAAGATTCCAGAGAAGGGGGTAGAAGGGCTAAAGGAGAGAAGGCCGAATAGGAAAGTAAGTTAAGATTGAAACGTAAATGATTGAAGTTACCGATTGATTTATTATAATTAATAATCCAAGAATTATTTCAAATTCACAGATGTGAAAGAAAAGAAAACAGATTTGAGAACATTCAAACCACTTACTACTTATCGAGTACGTTGGTAACAAATAAAAATCAGACAATGAAAGACTCCGAAGGACGAGGCGAGTTCCGATGAATCGGCTAGAGCTCGACCTGACTGGTTGGAATGCGGTTCGCAGTCGCTGCAGTCACTTGGCACAAGGTCTTCCATATTTGCACTGAATGTCTAAATTTTTCTAACTTGCACCAAACAACGCGGTTTTCGAGACACTTAGAATTTGTATGAAAATTTAAAACTGAAGTCGAAGTGATTATGGAGAACTAACAAAATCGAGAAATGAATAGAAGTGTGAACTGTGAATTGAACTGAACAAAAAATGAACTGTACTGATTAAGGAACTGTAATGCCTAATGAACTGTAATGAATGATGAACTGTAACAATAATGCCTCCGCGAGGAATGGTTCGGAGTATATTAAGCCCTTTGCTCCTCCTCTTCATTGGCTTTGTTAATATTTTTTCACGAATTGAATTTTTTAATCACGCCCTCCGATGTTACTGGGGGCGTTGCCTTTAGCATAGGAGATGTTAGAACCTTAGGTATTGGTGAAGGCTTTTGTTTACAGAATTAGGTTCGCCTAATGGAGAGTTGTTGCAATTGAGTAAGAGTTATGCCTTTTATTATCTACTTGAGTTTATCTTAACGTAGATATCGCGTAACGGAGATCTGTCAGGCGAGCGCACGTGGTATCATTTTTACCGTCCGTTTCGTTTTTCATTTGGATTCCTGGTACCGAAATTGTTTATTACGAGAGCTGTCAAGCATAATTTAGATTCGTAAGAGAATTTGTCACCCGAGCTTCTAGTGGTTAATATTTACTGATTAATTTGTTTATCTTCTTAGATCAGATATGCTCTAGTTTCCTTTTTGTATCGTATATCCTTTCAATTTTTGTTTTCAAAAAGTTTGTCTCGCCTTTCAGTTTCCATTTGTTTATTTCTAGACGTAGTGCGCTCTTAAGATACCGCTAATCTCTATTCACGATGAAAGAAAAGAATCGTGGAGTCCGCTGGACGTAACAGAAGGAATATTTGAAAAGTTTGGCTGATCATGTTTTCAATAACGATAAACTGGTAATTATACACGCGAACGCGTGTTCATGTATAATGTTTATCGCTCTTTTCCGTTTTCTCTCTTTCTCTCTCCTTCTTTCTCTTTATTTCATCTCGCATTTTGTTGCGTTCTCGAGCAATTTGATATTGCTTGTTGAATGTATATTTCGTAGCCAGATTACATAATCTATCATTTTATAAAACATCTAGGCATTTTATAAAGTGCGGCCATATTCTCAAGTCATAGTTGAAAATAAAATATTTTACAATCTGGCTAAGAATTTTAGTCTTTTTATAAAACGCTAACAAGCGACCCGCCACATTGTCAGATGCAACGATATGTATATTGTTTTAGATTCTGGCTGGTTCATTTTAGTCATTTTATGAACTGTCTTTGTAGAACAGCCATTTTTAGAAAATTAATAGGTAATTATATTATAATTTTAATAAGTAATTATGTGTATTTCTAAATGAGAAAAAGCTTGTATGAACACTTGTTGTATTTATTAGTTATTGTATTTATGAATACTTGTATTTATTACAATTAAGGTTTTATATTAAAAGTAACATAAATAAAATTTTTGAAAATAATGTTTGAAAACAAATAAAAAGAAAGATAAACGTGAAAAAAATTTTTTAAACATATTTATTATGACTATTTTATCAAATGTAACATAAAGTAAAGTTGCTATAAACGCGCCGTTCGTAAAATGACTAAAATGAACCAGCCAGAATCTAAAACAATGTACAAATCGTCGCGTTTGACAATGGGTGCGTTCGGGGAGACACTATTAGCGCTATAGACGCAAACACTACCAATTCTGTTCATAGAGCCAATAGCATAATAGCGATAGCAAGCTCCATGAACGATGTTAGTGTAGCGTTAGCATGGAATTCAGGGTTTATATTTTTACAGTCAAGTAAGGGATATGTACGTTACCTGTATGTTAGGTTAAAGTAGTTTTATAATTTGTATTTATCATTTGTATTTTTATTGCATATGTGTATATAGATATTTAAGAGATTGGCCGATTGAAGCAGCGTTTTAATATAAAATAATACACAATTATTCTTGGAGTGCATGGAAATCTGGAAGTTATTAACCAGATTTAACAATATTGATTGGTGAAATGCATGCAAATCGAAGAAGACGTTTGGCAATGTTATTAGCATTGCAAATACATCAGCTGGCAGATGTGTCATCAAGTAATAGCGATGATGAAGAGTTTTCAATATTGGAAAACATGTTAAAAAAAAGAAGAAAAGTCTGTAGAGTAACCAATTATGTTGAAACAATATTGCCGGCATTGACAAATCAAGAATTCAAGGCTCATTTCAGGTATCACTTATGTAAATGATATCTTTTTAAAATATTTTTCTGTCAAAATGTCTATGGTACAGAAAATAGTTAAATTAATTTAAGTAGAGAATGCAATATTAATTAATGCATGATTTAGGATGCTTCGTGAAACATTCGAATATCTGCTATCTGTGATCGAACCCAAACTACAAAGAGAAACAGCAGGAATGCCTATGATTTCTCCAAGGAAACAATGTTTGTTGGCATTGTGGAGATTAGCTACTCCAGATTCTTTGAGGTAATAAATAAGCACAAAATGCTTACGTAGCACAAATGCTAAGCGTAGAGTTTTGCTCAATAACATCAGTTGACACAAATATCAATCTGTCTTTGTTCGACATGTAGTAGGCAACAGAAACAGAATGATGTTCATAACGTTTTCGAATGTAGGTCAATTTCCGAACGATTTGATGTCGGCAGAAGTACTGCATTATATATTACAAGACGTGTTGTAAATGCAATTGTTGAGCTGGCACCTAATGTAATAAAATGGCCTACAAACGAACGAGTTGATGAAGTGTGGGCAGGATTTGAAGCTACCAGTGGATTCCCTAAGGTCATTGGTGCTATTGATGGCACGCACATTAACATTCTAGCTCCCAAAGATTATCCAGAAACGTATGTCAATCGTAAAGGCCATCATTCAATCCAACTTCAGGTAATATACCTTTCTTCAATACTGGAATATACCTTGCTTCAATACTAGAATCCTCGGTGCAATCATTTGGACTTTATTGGTTGCATGTCCCTTTACAGGCTATCTGTGATCACACGTGTAATTGTGTTGTACAATATCTCATATTATGTGAAATTACTTGCATCATTCATATAATAAAAGTATTATTATATTAAATATTTACATTTTATATAAAATTTTATTAAGTTTTATACAAAAAGCATGTTTAAAAAAAATATATATATATAATGATTTACAAATCTACTAAAATTTCAATTATATATATTATCTACATATATTATCATTCACATACATTACTTAAAAATATATATATATATATATATGCTACAATATCAATTCATAATCAATGTTTAATGCGATTAGGATTCCTTTGATTTACGAAGTTTATCCTACAGAATGTATAATTTGAAAGAAAATTTTTGTGTAATTTATTTATATTTTATATAAAATTTTATTAAGTTTTATACAAAAAGCATGTGTCAAAAAAATATATAATGATTTACGAGTCTACTAAAATTTCAATTTATAAATACATATACATTATATATTATCTATATGTATTATCATTCACATATATTACATCAAAATAATGTATATATTTATAAAATGTCTTAATGCAACCCGGGCACGCCAAGTTTTTATACTTTGCTTTGGTGTAAGTTTGTTTTATGCGACTTAGAGTTTATGAGAAATTTTCCTTCATAAATATATCCCAAAGCGTTAGATGTGTGTATATTGTGCATTTAATTAATTATAAAATAATTCTATTTTAGCTATACGCCCTACTACTTTAATTATATTGCGATTTATTAAATATATTTTTTCTTAATAACGGAAATAATTAAATGAAAAAATTTTATAACAAATTTTTATTCAGGTGGCATAATTTTTCGATATCATTATTTTTCTAGGAAATTAAAACAAGTACTTTGTATAACAGTTTTTTTAGTTAAAATGTTTTTATTTAAATAATAATAAAAGAAATAAATTTTATAGCATACATTTTTATCCATTTGGCGCAATTTCTTGATATCATTATTTTTCTAGAAATTTTTTTTTATAAATACATATAACAGTTTTTTACAAGTAGCGCGTGTACTTGGCGCCTTTTATACTATACGTGCTCTTGAGAGTCCACTATTCGTGCACGTCGTTCTTGACAGACTCTTGACTAACTTATGTATCATACGGTTCTAATCGAGCGACATATAACGCCATTGCATATTTGCATTTGATTGGTGACCATCATGAATCATCAGCCTGAATAATCGATTTAAATTAAGCATTTTTGACGAATTATTTTTTATTTGTTGCGTTCCACTTGCGATCCATTTTCTTCTGTGATGCCGAACAGGTCGAGAGAGAAGAGTGAGACTAAGATAGTTATATTTATTATGTCAAAATTTGTGAATAAGATAGTAGCAAAAGAGATAATCGAGAGAATAAAGAAAGGGGGGCTTCAGTGGTTTGAATATCTTTTAAGAATGCCTGAGGATAGATAACCGCAGAAGATATTTCGATTGACACCACAGGAAGAAGGAAGCGCAACAGGCCCCTACGATCTTGAGACAACACAATTTGATAATCCATAAAAACACAAGGACTTGAAGAAGAGGATGCATTGGACAGTATCACAGAGAAATTATATAAACGTGAAAAAATTAATTAATACTGTTAATGATCAAAACTTCTTCAATTTCGAAAAAGTACTGTTAAAACTATAGAAAAATGAAGTATTTATCAAATTTTAAGAAATTATTAAAGCTCTCAAGTGAAATTCACAAATTTAAATAATCGCAGGCTAGTAAGAGCCAGACACGAATAGTAATGCATCAGTTTCATAGAAAAATAAGTTTTCTATGATTATGTGCACGGGACACAAAATTTTACTCAATCTTCTACCAAGTGTAAATTAATCTCAATTCGAGATTTATAATAACACGATTCAGCAACTTTGCCCCGATATTTTTCTCCTCTTCGTCTCTCCAGGAAGGTGAGGAAAAAGGGGTTATTATAAATCTTGAATTGAGATTAATTTACACTTGGTATAAAATCAAGTAAATTTTCGTGCCCTATGCACATAATCAGTTTTCAAAGAAAACTTCTTTTTCTATGAAACTGACGCATTACCATCCGCGTTTGGCTCTTACTAGTCTGCGATTATTTAAATTCGTAAAGTATTCATAATTGAATAAATCTCCGCGTTTCGGAAATGACAATTTTTCATATGTTGTATAAAGATATATTCAAGTCTCGAGAGAGGTAAATTTTTTTGCGATTCTGGCCTCTTATTTAATGTTTTGAGTAGCACCCCACGGGATATAAAAGAAATCCTTAACCTTTTTACGCTGAAACCAATATTGCAAGAGATATCGCGATTTTTCGTATGACATTTTACGAAATCCTAATAGTATACCTATTAGAGCTCGTGAAAACCGATTAATTCGATTAAGCGTTTAACCGATTAAAAACGAATTTACTGTTTAAAATCGGTTAACTTGTAATTGGTTAGAGTGATTACCATTATTCGATTAATCTTTAAATCGGTTAATCATTTAATCGATTATTCCAGTTAATTAATATAAAGAAACTTCACAAAGGTAAAAAAAATACGCCAAGTATTTAAAAAAATCCCAACTTGTACGCAAAAAAAGTTTAATATTTATCCCTAAAAAATAACTTCTAAAAAAATTTTTCCTTGAAAAATAATTTTCATACAAAATAAAAAACTAAAAAATGATTTTCCTCTAAAAAATAACTCTAAAAAATAAAAACCTTTAAAAAACCAAAAATCAAAACTAAATATGAAATCAAGTTAACTAGCCAAGTACATAGAAGCAGTTCAGTTTGTGACAGTTTGTAATTTGAAATAGTATTTGTTTCATAAAATCAATCTTGCATTTATAGAAATATTATAGATTCTCTCGAGAAAATTAAAATGCATTTTATTTTTATACAATTACGCTATTATGTCCCACCCAAATAAATATTATATATAATATAATATATAAAATAGCACAATTATATATTGCGGATTTTATTACGAATAGTATATCATAAAACAACTAACACGCCAAGTATTTGTATGTCACTTTAATTTTAATCCTTTTCGTTTCAGGCCTATCTGGTAAAGCTTATGATTAATTTTAAAACAAGTCGATCAGTTTGGCACGGGGCACTTTTAAACTCGAAATTGGTGATAGATGTGATCGACGTTATTGCAGTAAAAGTTAAGTAGTTTTATGATGTACAATTTGTAATAAAATCCACAATATATAATTGTGCTATTTTATATATTATATATAATATTTATTTGGGGGGGACATAATAGCGTAATTTTATAAAAATAAAATGTATTTTAATTTTCTCGAGAGAATCTATAATATTTCTATAAATGCAAGACTGATTTTATCAAACAAATACTATTTCAAATTACAAACTCTCACAAACTGAACTGCTTCTATGTACTTGGCTAGTTAACTTGATTTCATATTTAGTTTTGATTTTTTAAAGGTTTTTATTTTTTAGAGTTATTTTTTAGAGGAAAATCATTTTTTAGTTTTTATTTTGTATGAAAATTATTTTTCAAGGAAAAATTTTTTAAAGGTTGTTTTTTAGGGATAAATATTAAACTTTTTTTGCGTACAAGTTGGGATTTTTTTATATACTTGGCGTATTTTTTTTATCTTTGTGAGGTTTTTTTAGATGATCTCATTGCTTTTTGTAAAAATCTATATTTTTTCTGCAAAAGATATATATGCGTTGTTAGCATATAATATTTAGTAATATAATATAGTTTTTTATTCATATAGAATATCTAATAATAATAAATTTCTTAATAATAATAAGTAAATCACAATAATAAAGTTTTATTGTAGAATTGGCATCTGTTAATTTTATTTTTAGTATATAATGTTCAACAATAATATATATGCGCTTACATTATATTATCTCACAATAATATAGTACAGTTTTATTTATGTAGAATTGGCATTCGTTAATTTTATTGAATCCTATTTAGTATTGTTATGGTTTGCTCCCATGCACATCATACGTCCAGACTTCACGCAAAATGCGCTTTTCTTCTATTTTTTTAAATTATTTCTTTTAATATTCTTATTCCAAAAACTGAGCAGGCGCCGTGTCTATAACGACTTTGAGTATAATTCGTTATCTCGTCTTGAAAAGGTGATCTCCAAGGCTCCGCTATAGGATCTGGTTCATAAGGTTCATAATCTTGCACCTCCTTCCTCAAGTGATCATATTTGAAACTTTGCTTACTCCGTGCATTGTAAAACTTTTGAGAACCCAAATCATTCCTCTTTTCTTTCAAAAACTAAGCATTTAGAGAAAAACGTTTTGAACAAAAATTGTATGGTTTTGAGGGGAACATAAGATGGTTTCATTGGTTTGACCTTGGATGGCATCGTTAAGGTCAAGTCAAGGACACCTTTAATTTCTTAGATGGTATCCCCTATTTTTTATTGCATATTGTTATAGCTTATCCCAAGAGCTTTCCAAAACACTATAATAAAGTATTTTTTTATTAAGTACTTTTTGAGTTATTTTATATTTTTCTGATATATTTTGATATAAAAAATAAAATATCTCGTAAAATATTTAGTTTTCAATAATCTTACCGTAATACTTTTATGTACAGAATAATGAGACAAATCAATTAGTGTAAAGAAAAAAACAAATAATTGTTTTAAAAAATACATTGTAAATAATTACATACTTTTTCTTAAAATAATTATTTTTTTTACTAATTGATTTGTTTCATTATTCTGTACATAAAAGTATTACGGTAAGATTATCGAAAACTAAATATTTTACGAGATATCTTATTTTTTATATCAAAATATGTCAAATTAAAATATAAAATAACTCAAGAAGTACTTAATAAAAAAATACTTTATTATTGTGTTTTGGAAAGCTCTCGGGATAAGCTATAAGAATATGCAATAAAAAATAGGGGATTCCATTTAAGAAATTAATGGTGTCCTTGACTTGACTTTAACGATGCCATCCAAGGTCAAATCAATGACACCATTTTATGTTCCGCTCGAAACCATACAATTTTTGTTCAAAACGTTTTTCTCTAAAATGCTTAATTTTTGAAAGAAAAGGGGTGTACGGGTGGTCTAGGACACCCTGTATATAAAATTTCAATCTACTTACTTGTTCAAATATAACCTTTAACTTTTAACCTTAATTATGACGTTGCGATGCTACCGCGTACCGTATCGCTTGATACGTATCATATACGTTACGTATGCACGCACATACACATTGTCTCTCAAGGCGTATTTGCACACTCAAGCGAATAATTGTACATGAGCGCTGCAAACGCGCCTTGAGGGACAAAATCGCTTTGCGTGTGTGCGTGCGAGCATACGTACGTGAGAGTCTGAAACTTATGATGATAATTATGAAGAACGAAAAATGTCACAATTCTGATATACGATCATCATTTCTCGGGATTGACTGCACCAATCTTATTCGAACCGGTCGCAATCGAAAGCTTATATTCACATTATATAATAAAAGTGCCGTTAGATTTTTTATTACGGCTTTAGTTATTAAAATATCTTAATCTAAAGTTTACTAGACCTAAAATTTCGGATAAGCTACTTGGTAGCGTCGCAGCCCCTGTACATAGGCAAACCGTTGACAAGCTGGAACGAATTTTTATACTTGGCGTCGCGACGCTACCGCGTCGCTTGGTATTTATTTTGTTTTTTTCAAAATTTTTCTTCTGGAATGATTAATTGTCACTTTTGTTATATCTAACCGAATTAAACAAATAATGTCTTTGTATTTCATGCGCAAATAATTTCCTCTCTACAAAAAGCAGTTGGAAACGAAAACCATCACTCAGAAAAAGAAACTATTAAAAAAAAAAGCTTTTTGAGACCTTTTAAAAAACGATAGAACACGGTTAAAACTATAGAAAAATATAATAATTAATTATCAAATTTTAAGAAATTAGGCTCTCGAGTGACATCACAAATTCTAATAATCGCGGGCTAGTAAGAGCCAGAACGCGGATGGCAGTGCGTCAGTTTCATAGAAAAATAAGTTTTCTATGAAACTGAATATGTGCACAGGGCACGAAATTTACTTGGTGTATACCAAGATTTTTAAAATTAATCTCAATTCGAGATTTACAATAATGCCTCTTTACCCCCCTGGAGAGACGAAGGCGAGAAAAATATCGGGGCGAAGTCGCTGAATCGGGAATCGAACCCGAGTCTTTCGCTTGCCGGTGTGGGGTCTAAATAGCTCAGAGGTAAGAGCAGTCGCCCGGCAAGCGAAAGGCTCGGGTTCGATTCCCGATTCAGCGACTTCGCCCCGATATTTTTCTCGCCTTCGTCTCTCCAGGGGGGTAAAGAGGGATTATTGTAAATCTCGAATTGAGATTAATTTTAAAAATCTTGGTATACACCAAGTAAATTTCGTGCCCTGTGCACATATTCAGTTTCATAGAAAACTTATTTTTCTATGAAACTGACGCACTGCCATCCGCGTTCTGGCTCTTACTAGCCCGCGATTATTAGAATTTGTGATAATTAATTATGCTTATATAAATTTGTCTATAATAGCTTTAATTTGCATCGGTGCGCATTAGTGCATGCACGTGTTTGATGTCATTTTCATTGAAAAAATCTCATTAATTCATTGAAATTATTTTTAAACCGATAAAATGCAAGTAAGAACCTCCCTCAAAGTATAAGAACCAAAGTAACAAACATCCAAATTATAAATTATCATTTTGTTGCAATCCTTACGAACAATAAATATTTTTGTATTAATATTTATTGTTAGAGTAAAAATATTTCGTTCTATACTTCAACGATATTTTTTAATTATTTAAATATAATTCGGATTGAGAACGCGCAATTACACCGACGAGATATTATTAAAGACCGGTGGTCTTATGGGATGTAGCATGGACTTCGTTTCGCACAGAAAGTTGTATAATTATAAACCTCGTTTCGCGTCCGAAGCGATGTAGGATAGACTTCGTTTCGCGCAGAAAGTTGCAAACCCATGTGAAACCGTATAATTATGGAAATGTCGCGGACGGATGAAATGTCACGGGCGATAAAATATCGCAAACGATGAAATTTGTTTATCTTGTTTTTTTTTTATTATAATAATATTTTAACACGCTGGTGTTTACATCTTCTAACATTAACTTGTAAAATGAAATATTTTAGCGAAATATTTTTGAATTTTAATCCTTTCTTTATATGAAAATCTTAAAAATTCTCCATTTAGCCAGATAATTAAAATTTGAATATCTCGGAAATTAGACACGTTCCCGCACATTCGCGTTTGACATATGTGGCATTCAACTACATTTAATAATGCTATATTTCTGTAAAATTTCATCAAATTCGGAGATAGGAGCTATTCGGAATTTGAGCCAGAAATTGTTCGAATAAGTGAAAATCGTTCGTTTTAACTTCCATAAATAAAAATTCCACAAATAAAATATTTAGTTTTATAAATTAAATTTTTTCAATTATCTATACATATATATATGTTGGGCCAAATATTTTTGTCCATATATAGAATATAATTGCAATATATAAATATCATATAATTACATTTGTGAATGGGAAATTACAACTTACCGATAATACTTATGCAATATTATTTATAATATTCAATTTTGTTATACTTATGTAACATTAATATAACCACATTTATTAGATTTTAACTCTACAATACATATAATTAGAACGATTCAAAAATGTCTAAAATCAGATGTCTTTTAGATATTTTATAAGGTTAAGGCTACGAGATGACTTTTAGTCGGACAACATATGTTGTCTATTAGTCATCTTTTTATCGACTATACGCTCTCATTAAAAGACATCTTTACAAAAAATATGTCATCTTTTAGTCATTTTTTAGACGACTTGGTGCTGTCTGGGTAATTCCAAAAAAACACATCTTATGATCAATAAAAACTTTTTTATTGTTTTAGTTTTAAAAATTTTTCATAATTATTGATATTTTAAAAATAAAATTATATAATTGTTTTTATATAAATTAAATTTTATCGTAACTCTGCATATATAAAGCTTCAAATAACTGCAAGAATATTGCTAAATTATTGCTAGAGGTAAACAAAATAAAAATTGCACGAAGTTCATTTACTTTTTTTTTGGCATTGATAAATTTCATTGACTTCATATTTTTCTAATCTGTATCTCTACTACAGTGCTCGGAATTAGATATTAAGCCAGCGGCACACGATGCTATTTTATCTGCTAGATCGCTTGCTTGGAACTGTGATGGCAGTTGTGTTGGGAACGATGATAGAAAGTGATGTCACTGAGGGCCGTGCTGTTGGCTAGCCTGTTGAAATTTGGTAATTGAAACCGTGCTATTTTTTTAGCATATTTCTTTACTGGCTCACGAGAAGAGCCAATCAAGACACAGCCACAGGTTAGGTTATTCTCTGACAAGTCTTGAATGGAAAGAAATATCTTTTTGCAGCTTGTAGTAGACGTCATATGACGTCTACTACAAGCTGCAAAAAAAAGAACGAAAAGAAAGAATGGTCTAAAGAAGCTATTTCATAGGATGCCAGTACAAAAGTCATTACGAACCAGCACGAAAGCTTGCATCATCTGAAGCCAAGCCAGTAACACGGTCAGTAGCATTGCCAGCATAGCTGCCCACACAGCAATCCAGCAGATAAAATAGCATCGTGTGCCGCTGGCTTTAGATGACCTTTTCGGGTCGCCGAATATCTGAGGCGACGCTTACGATCCACTACCGTTCGAGGCTCGACAGCCGAACTGCCGATCGCACGTGTAAAGGCCATTGCACTGAAAAAGTTTTAGTAGTAATCGTAAGATCGTAAGCAAGTCACTCACAATCAAGCACTCTAACAGTTTAACATTCTAACATTCTAAAACCGGTATTTATATTTTTTTATTCAAGGTTGTCTTAAGTGTGGTCTTGGGTCGTCTTAAGATCCTATTCAACCAATGAAATGGCCATACAGCATCTTTAAGACCGTACTTGAGATGCTCTTAAATATAAGAACGGATTATGAATACCGGCCTAACATTCTTACACTCAAGCATTCTAATGTAATAAGAATGTTTAATTGTGATCAGTTGATTTGCTTCCGGTTTTACGATTATTACGACTAAAGCTTTTTCACGTACAATGGCCTTCACGTTGTGCCTCAGGAGAGTCCCTATATACTGGGATCGTATCTTCTGCCAAATCGTCATTAAAATTTTTCTTGCTAGATAATTTTTATTTTCATAAATAATTAAATATCAAAATTTCTATTATTAATATATTATATGTAGGAAAAAGTAGGGTAAAATCAGATAGGCGGGTCAAACCGGGTACCTTTGTTTCTTCGTGATAAATACTACTATCTTTGGCTAACTTGTGTTATTAGTTGTAGATTGATGCTATCATTATTTTGAGATGAACCGTGCCCACGTGTACACGATATTTCTTTTTTCAGAGAAGTTCAAAATTCTCCGGCCAGAAAGATCGATATCGGGGCAACAATCGAGTCGTTATGAATTTTTTCTACGGAACATCTTCGGTAAATGCAGCATTGCATTCTGTATATATTAAAGAATATATCGCATATAGTTTTGATCGTCATTTTGTACGCCGGAATATACAACCGCCGTATTTGTTACTTTCCTTGTGGGCAAAACCTTACACATCTCATTTTGTAGGAAGACAAATCCAAAAAAGTACCCGGTTTTGCCCTACTTTTCCCTATATATAATCTATTATACACATATACATATATTACATATGTTATAATAATATATTTTAGACAGTAATATACAGGGTGTCCCAGAATTCGCGTATTCGGAATGCACAGCGTGATTGTCCGTGCCAAAAGAAACAACTTTTTTCTCTAGCAAAATTACGTCTGAACAATACTTTTTAAATGAGAGTAATTTTAAGTTAACGAATGAGCGCTCTAGGTTACGCATGAATCAGAGACGGCGCGCGAACGGTGTGCGTAGCGCGTGAGCGTGTTGTACGTTATTTTATTATTTTGTTAAAGATTTTATAGGAATTATACATGATATCTAAATATCGCTATTTTGAATACAACTTACTTAATAAGAGAACATTTTCTAATTGATATCACCGAAACAACGATTGAAAGTAAAATAAGTAGATTAGATAACACGTGAATAATTTTGATCCAAGATTATTGTTTCATTTTTAGAATGTTAGAACAATAATCTTGGATCTACTGGGGAAACCACTTTAAGCAAAATGCATTAACAATAGTACCTCATGGGTGATTATCAAAATTGTAATTATTATATATTACTATCTAACATATATTATTATAATATATGTGTATAATATATATGTGTATAATAGGATACATATATAATATATTAACAACAAAAATTTTGATATTTGATTATTTATAAAAATAAAATTTATCTAGCAAAAAAAAATTTTAATGATGATTTGCCGAAAAGCACGATCCCAGCATATTTTTTATATAGAGACTCTCCTGGAGGCAGTCGCGCGATTGGAGGCTGTCGGGCCTTGAACGATAGTGGGAGTGGGATCGTGGGCATCGTCTCAGGTATCGGTCTAAAAAGAACATTTAATTCTGAGCACTCATCTTACTAGATAGCAGAGTATATAAGGCTGCCTCTTGAAATAATCTTGAAGTACGCAACTACGCGAAACATAGAAGAGACGCATAATCAAACTTGTGAAAATGATAAAGCCGAAAGGATACGTTTCTTCTAACAAGGTACAAAAATGCAACGTATTAAATTTAATAAATGAGTTTGAACAAGAATTAACACAAATGTCTGGAAAATATATAGACGTCGGTTGTGGTCCCGGAGATATAACGAAATATATCCTTTTGCCAGCTTTAAATCCAAATGCGGTAATAATAGGTAAAACAATAATATACATAGACTAACGCTTATAACAACATATATTTGCTCAAATTATTATTTAATTCAATAATTGCATATTTTGAAGGTACTGATATTTCGGAAGGTGCTATCGAATTTGCGAAGAAAACATACAGTAACAAAAGATTCAAATTCGAAGTATTAGATATCCAAACTAGAAGTTTGCCTGAAAAATATATTTCTGGATTTGATTATATATTTTCCTTTCACACTTTAAATTGGTGTTATGACATTCGGTAAGTCGAAATTCTTAAGAAACTCGACTGGTCGATCGCAGCGTGATTTTTATCTAATTATTGTAGAAATATACCCATAGTTGATGTGACATTGAACTAACGTCAAAAACCAAATGTTAAAGTAAAGTTAAAATTCTGATCGAATCGACATTGAAATGGTACAAATTATTGACGATTCTTCGGCTATTATTTTGACATAATATCAATATTAAATCAACCACAATTAATTATATCCTAATACTTTGCAAAGTATTGCAATTTTATATATAAACAAATGTGAATTTCTTAAACAAAAGAATAACACTTCTTTTTTTCTGAAGTTATGAAATTATTAAAAGTATATTATATCAATATATATTATATTATATTATACATTCTATCAATTTGTAAAAATGTGTAAAATAAAGTTAAGTTTTGTAATTTTAATGTAAATTTTTAAATATTTAAATACACAAAAAATTTATTTTTATAATACTTTTTTACAGTTCTATCGCATTATAACATAATTTCAAAGAAAGAGAAGTAAGAGTTTAATATATTAGCTTAACATTTCATTAAAATAGTTACATCTATTTTAAGAGTTTAATTAAAAATTGAAACTGAAAATCGCAATAAGCATAAAAGCTTCAAAAATTAATTACACTCATCTGTGTTTTATTTAACAGACAAGCGTTTGAGAATATTTATCGTATGATTCGACGTGGTGGGAATATACTTTTGAATTTGGTAGCATCTCACGAGACATATAATATTATGAATATTTTGGCTCGAGATATTCGTTTTGCACCATACATACAAGTAAACTTCATTATTCTCATGTTCCATCAAATCCGCAATTTTACAGCTATATAATTATTACTCTTATATTTATACAGGATGTCAGAAATTATGTTTTGCCATTTAATGATTCATGCTATTCTCACAAAGAACTGAGAAAAATACTTAAAAGCATCGGATTTGAGGTTTGCCATTGCAGTCTTCGAGAAACGACATATTCCTCTAAAGATACCAGCAATTTTGTAAGTAAGTTATTTTTAAAACAATGTAAAAATTAAATTTTATGTGGTGATTATTACATTATAAATTATAAGTTTTGCTGCAACGTTCTTTTTTTATTTACTTAAATCTTAATTCAGTTCTGATAATTTAATTTAATCTTAATGAATTTTTTTGGTAGCTTCGATGATATCCATCTACTCATTTTTGGACAAAATGCCACATGATCTGAAAGAAGAATTCAAGAACGAATATACACGTAAATTTGAGGAAAAATGATTACTTATAAAACAATACAGAATAATCAAACACAAACATTTATGTTAGATCTATACAAACTTTTAATAGTTTATGCACGAAAAGTTGTATAACAGCATTGCATATATATATATATATATATATATATATATATATATATATATATATATATATTGTTGCGTCCGCGCGTCGACTTCGATAATACTCGAACACGCGCGACACAACCGGCACCCGCGTATCGCGAGTAAATGATTGACACTCTTTAGAAAGAATAAAAGGAACTTTAATATAGCAACACAGAACACACAATTGAACAAGGAACACAGAACGGGTAATAACAGTAATCGTATATCAAGTATGTCCGCCCGGAATGACATCCGTCGCGAGACTCAAGATGGCCGATCTCTCCCAAGATGTCCGCCGTTGTTTAACAACAACGCTTAGCAACGTTCTCCCGGAGACGAATACAGCAGATTCATGAATAACCGCCTTAGACGACCCGCAGGGACGCAACACTACTCCCCCTCTTCAAAATTGTCGTCCCGACAATCAATGAGGGCTCTTCCAAATTAAATGGGTTGATCGTTGTCCTCTTCTTCCAAGGCGTTGATTCCAGGGTGCCTTAATGACTTCCTGCTCTACCTTGAGCTGCTGCTGCAGGTTACCGAGCGCCATTATTTATCGGCCCCAATCACACACCTTCCAGGAATATACAGGATACTGTCATCGAACCCGTTTGACAAGAACATCCAACGTCGACTCCAGGGCACAGAAACGGTTTTTTGCTCTACCCTGAGCTGCTGCTGCAGGTTACCGAGCACCGTTAAAATCCAGAACCCAATCGATTTTGATACATCTTGAAACTACAGTAGCCGTCCCCCGTAGTTCGCCTTATTCTCGGAAATACTCAAAACTGCTGCATCTCTGCATTTCAAAAGGGAGCGAATCTTCGGACAAGAGGGGGGTAACATCCGTGGACCCACCGTCCTTCTAAGAGGACACCTCAAGTCCCTGTCTCGGCATTCGCCCTTCGTCCCACGGGAAAACCACGGTCAAAAACCGGGGAGAGACAGAGTCTTCAACGATGGTCTTTGAAGAACAAAATTTTGAAAGAAGATTCCATAAACCATCTTCTTCAATCCCTTAAAAAAGAAACAGAAAGAAAATTAACCAATAACAAGTAACATAAATCATAAATCAGGTTTCAGATGTGACTTAAATCCGCCTTTCATGATACGAAGCCAATCGATCTAAATGAACTATTTTAATGTCCGGCTTCAATTTAAAGCCTAATTCTGTGTTAATATTAACACGCGCGTCTCTTTCGAAATTAGGCGCAACATTAGGCAAAAAATTTCTGTTAATGGAGCGACTTAGCTGGTTGTTGTTATCCAGCAGACGAATCCTCTGTTCCGTGCCCCGTAACGCCTCGTCGCGTTGGCGCAGTTGTGCTTCAAATACAGCTCGCTGCTCATCGTGTTGGCGCAATTGCGTCTCAAAATCGGCTCGCTGCTGCAGCCGCTCCTCGCGTAGCTCACGAATCTCTCGCATCGCTGACTGAAGTGTAATCGCTTCCAATGATGGTCCCGATGTCGTAGCCGCCGTTGAAGTCAATCGACTCCTTTTTTTCGTCGAAACTCCTGCCGTCGGCGAATTTTCCCGTTCCATTTTTTATAGACGAAAAGAAACACACAATTCTCCAGAAAATCGTCTCCAGAAAATCGTCCACTCCGTCGTATCGTATCCCGGACGAGCCCCCAAAATGTTGCGTCCGCGCGTCGACTTCGATAATACTCGAACACGCGCGACACAACCGGCACCCGCGTATCGCGAGTAAATGATTGACACTCTTTAGAAAGAATAAAAGGAACTTTAATATAGCAACACAGAACACACAATTGAACAAGGAACACAGAACGGGTAATAACAGTAATCGTATATCAAGTATGTCCGCCCGGAATGACATCCGTCGCGAGACTCAAGATGGCCGATCTCTCCCAAGATATCCGCCGTTGTTTAACAACAATGCTTAGCAACGTTCTCCCGGAGACGAATACAGCAGATTCATGAATAACCGCCTTAGACGACCCGCAGGGACGCAACAATATATATATATATACAGGGTGAGTTATTTTAATCAACGCACGCAAATATCTCGTAAAGTAATCAAGATGGAAAAAAATGTTTTATACAAAAGTTGTAGGGTTCAGAGGGGGACACATGATGAAAATATGGACTTGACCTTGAGTGACCTTTTCAAGGCCAAGTCAATGTGATCGATATTTTCTTAAATGGAATCCCCCATTTTTTATTGCATATTCTTATAGCTTATCTCGAAAGCTTTTCAAAACACTATAATAAAGTATTTTTTCATTAAGTACTTTTTGAGTTATTTTATATTTTATTCTGACATATTTTGATATAAAAAATAAAATATCTCGTAAATATTCAGTTTTTGATAATCTTACCGTAATACTTTTATGTACAGAATAATGAGACAAATCAATGTCAAGAGGCAGTTTTCGGGACATTTTTATACTATCTGATTTTATTATCTCATATTATGCAGAGCATTAATATAAACCCAATGGTACCTTTCTTTTGTTTTTATATGCCGTATTTTCTTTTGGCCAATTTAATTATGTATGGATGAGCAGTTTTCCGGACCTTTCTTTATTTCGTATATATTACGCTGTAATCGTACAAAATTGCTTCCCATTAATAGGAATACGTTTAGGAAAGAGAATTTAACAATTTTAATTATACGAAATAGCGTTTAATATTTATTCAAGGTAAAAATATAATGATGTCCTGAAATATGCTCTTTTATAGCTATATGATTTTATATAAATAGGCGGTTTTCAGGAACTTCCTTTTATTTTGTGTAAATCACGCTACAATTGTACAAAATCGCTCCTCATTAATAGAAATACGTTTAGGAAAAAGAAATTAATAATTCTAATTGTAAACAGTAGCGTTTAATATTTATCAAAGGCAAAAATACAATGATGTCCTGAAATGTGCCATTTATTATGTAAATTCGTGGTTTTCAGGACATAATAATATTTTTGACATTTATTGTTACAGTTGAAATATTTGTAACCTTTTTAATAATGATAATAGCTATTATTTAATTTCGAAAATTACATTGCAACAGATTCAGTTATTTCATATTAAATCTATTGAATAATAATATATAAAATATATAATATATAAAATAATATTGTTCCGGTAGCTGCCATTATATAGTATGTGGCAGTTTTGAGGATTTCAGAAAAATCATAGATAGTGAATATGTTTTGAAAACTAAGCATAATATGAAGACAATTAGTTAAATAAATAATGTCAAAATTAATGTTTGGTAACCTAAGAAATTTCTCTTCATGTATTTATTATATGTATCTGTAACGGCTAATTGCGATAATTGTGCCTACCCACTCGGCATGTAATATTTCTGATACATTGCTGCAATATTCCATTTGAAATATTACACCTTTCAACAATATTACAGAAATATTTCACGACTGTTTCTGCAACATTTCTGCAATGTTTCAATGTCCGCAATCATTTTAAATGCAACCTTGCTAAAAGATTTCAGCAATATCTCGGTAATATTACTGAAATATTCCTGAAATATTAGATTTTTCGTGCTTTGTAATGGATTACTTATTTATGTGCAATAATATACACATATGAAAGAGGGATACACATATATAGTACATATAATAATATATAAAACAACATGCTCTTTATAAAAGTGTGATATGTTAAAGCACTGTCTTCCCTGATTTATTCAATAACTGAAAATTAATATACAAATGTCATTTCAATATTCTAATACATCAACAATACAAAGTTATTATAATTTTAACTATTAGTAACAGTTAATGAATTAGCATTCCACTACATATAACAAGATTCTATTAGCGGGGACTATAATATTAAAGTCCCGTTCGAAAAATTCTCGTGCTTTGTAATGGATTTCTTCTTGGTATTTGACATACGCTAGATCTGTGTGTGCTTTGCCAATTAATATTCATTTATTACTGTTGCCTGTTCAAATCAAAATAAACATATAAAATTAATAGACAGCAAGACATTAAGATCTTCTTCTTTGTAGAGGAATCATACTTATATATGCAATTGTCACCATCATGATTTTGTTTTTCCTTAAATTCAATTTAGTCTCTTCTTTTAAAATCAATAAGTAAAAACATACAAAACTTAAACATATTTTTTCATAATGTAGTTACAAAATTATCTCAATAGTATTCACTCCATAGACAAATTTATTATTTCCAATGTACAAATTTCACTATAAATAAAAAAGATCAAATATAAGCAATATACAAATGTCATTTCAATCTTCTAATACTATCACCAATACAAAGTTCTTATTATTTCAATTATCAATATAAATGAGTGTTGATCACTCCACTACAAATCACAAGATTCTATTAGCGGAGACCATAATATTGAACTCTCGCTTAAAAGATTCTCATGCTTTGTAATGGATTCCTTTTTAACATTCGGTGCACGCTGGATCTGTGTGTGGTTTGCAAATTAATATCCATTATTGTTACCTGCTAAAATCAAAATAAATGATAAGATATGACATTAATACATACGAATTTAAAACATTTTCCTTTGTATAATAATCTTACCTGTATAATTGTTATTACCACAATTCAATCCTTTTTTCAATTTAATAGAAAACACAATATTTATATTATTATTTCATAATGTAGTTGCACAATCCCAGTATTGCTGATGTACTTCATTATTGCTTCAACAGATATTGCAAGTTGATGAATAAGCATTGATCATTCCATTACAGATCACAAGATTCTATTAGCGGAGACTATAATATTGAACTCTCGCTTAAAAGATTCTCGTGCTTTATAATAGATTCCTTTTTAACATTCGATGCATGCTGGATTTGTGTGTGGTTTCCAAATTAATATCCGTTATTGTTACCTGCTAAAATAAAAATAAATGATAAGATATGATATTAATACATACGAATTTAAAACATTTTCCTTTGTATAATAATCTTATCTGTATAATTGTTATTACCACAATTCAATCCTTTTTTCAATATAATAGAAAACACACAATATTTATATTATTATTTCATAATGTAGTTGCACAATCCCAGTATCGCTGATGTACTTCATTATTGCTTCAACAGATATTACAAGTTGATGAATAAGCGTTGATCATTCCATTACAGATCAGAAGATTCTATTAGCGGAGACTATAATATTGAACTCTCGCTTAAAAGATTCTCGTGCTTTGTAATAGATTGCTTCTTGATATTCAATGCAAGCTGGATCTATGTGTGGTTTGCAAATTATTTTATACATTATTGTCGTCTGCTAAAATCAAAATAAACATGATGTAATATTAATAGATATGACATTTGTTCGAGAGCGAGGCGAAATTAGAAAAGTGTGTGCGAGGATCTTTTGGTTCGCGAAAAATAAATCTCGCGAGTACAGTTCACGTTTTTAATTACAACAAAATAATTAACACGATCACAAATTCTACAAAAGTTCCAAATAAAAGCTCGGTCGGTTACAGGCGGTTCACAAAGGAATAGCGGTTGTCGTAAGCGGATTCACAAAAGGAATAGCGGTTGTCGTAAGCGGTTAACAAAGCGTGTCGAAAAGCGGTGTAACTAAATATGCGATAACTAAACGCGTAAGCGAGTGTCTCAGGCGCTCCTCGTGAGCGGGCCCTTTTATAGCGGTTCTTTAATCTCTCGCTATTAATGAATTTGAACCTCCGAGTTCGGTTCGAAGATTCAACGCGGCGCCAAACTTTATTGGCCGCCCCTTGAAATATCGGCGCGAGATGAGATTCGGAGCGAGTGATAGGCCGGTGGCCCGTACGTCACGGGCTACGTAACGGCCTCGCGCGTGCCGGCAGCCGTTTATCGCGCGGCTAACCGACAAAGTTGTTTGCGTGTTTTCGTGTAGAACTTATTTGTCACATAGGCTTCAAAAGTCAAAAAACACCAAAAAACCTTAAATAATAATAGCGATAAGAACATTGTTTTTCGATTTTGATCGCGATGGAATGTTAATGCGAAGCCCATGTGACAAAGAAGAAATTAATTTAAATGTAATTTAATGCAATCTCAAACAACATTAAATCATTTTCCTTTGTACAACAATCTTACTCATATAACTGTCATCATCACAATTCAGTCTTTTTTTCAATTTAATAGAAAACACAATACTTAAAAATATTATGTGAATTATGAAAATATAATAAAATTACTCACTTTTAATTATAATGTGCCTTGTTGCAAAATTTTTAGAATTTGTTGTACATTCCTATAATACCCAAACATTTTCACGAACAAAATGTTTATTCAATGACACTTCAGTAAGATTAGAAAATCTAAAAAGCTTACAGATATATATTTTGAAAAACTATCAAAATAATAACTAGATATAAATATAATAGAAAGAAACACGCGAGGTTAAAATAACTGTCATGTACCTTGTTGCAACATTTAAGAATTTGTTGTACATTCTTATGGTATCCAAACACTTTCACGCAAAAAATGCTTATTCAATGACACTTCAGTAAGATCAGAAAATCTAAAAAACTTACAAATATATATTTTGAAACTATAAATGCGATCACACAAAATATAAATATAGAGAGAAACACGCGAGGTTAAGATAACTGTCATGTATGCAATAGGTAATATAGGCTACGCTACGGTTGGAAAAAAACTACAGATGTTCCGAAACACTGCATTAACCAATTATGACAAGGAAATTTTATAATTTTTTAATCTCATTGACCAACCACCAAAATATTATTCAACATCTATATCGACTAATCTCTTATCGACCGCAGTCATAGAAAAAAGCATTGTTAGAATATTTTATTATTTATATATAGATTTATTTTTTGCATAAATTAAAATACGTTATTCAGAAAGAGCACCGGCGATAATAGATAACTTCGGTTTAAAACACGGCAATCGCTAAAGAAACCGATGTCGTTCAATGACTGCATTTTTTCCGTGCTTTGTATTGTTGAAATTATGGCATTAAAGTGTTAAAAGTTGTATATTTATGATTCTTAAAACATGATAGCGCGACGAAATTTTTTACATTATCGCCAATATCTCTCGTGCAATATAAATTTTTCCTCTTGATTTCGACTGCCGCCAAAGATATCGGTGTTAATAGAGAAAGACATTATTCTATATGATCTCCGCTAAAAGGATTGACGCATTAAATTTTAAAATTAATAAAGCTGCTACGATTATTAAAGCGGTACAACGGGCCAAAATCGCGTTGCCTTTGCCTGGGTCCTTCGCGTCTAATGAATCTATCTCTTAAATCACAGCAATTTTTAAAGAAATTGACGCGTTGTTCAAGAACTACATTATTTTACTGTGTGCTACTAAAATTACGCCATTAATATTTTATGAATTGTATCTTTACTAAGTTGTGTTCATTATAAAGGCGGAACAGCCTTATATAACATCGAGATTTCGGCCCGCTATATCGCTTTAATAATCGTCAGCTTATTAATTTTAAAAATCTAATGCGTCAATCCTTGTAGCGAAGATCATATAGAATAATGTCTTTCTCGAATAGTATTGATATTTTCAACGGTACACGAGATGTAAGCGAAGAATGTATCTGACGCAAATAATTTCGGCAAAAGCGTCGCGATTTCGGCCCGCTTTATCGCTTTAATAATTGTAAACTTATTAATTTTAAAGTTTTAATGCGTCAATCCTTGTAGCGAAGATCATGTAGAATAATGTCTTTCTCCAATAACATCGATTTCTTTAACGGTAGTCGAGATTAAAGCGAATAATGTATCTGACGCGGACGATCTCGGTAAAGGCATCACGATTTCGGCCTGCTATGTCGCTTTAATATAATCAAAGTTATATTTATTTCAAAATGCTAACGCGTTAATCCTTATAGCGAAGAGCACGAACAATAGTGTCTTTCACGAATAACGTCTATATTTGGTGATAGCCGAGATCAAAGCGAAAAGTAAGTTTTTCCGAAGGAGCGATAGCGTGTGTAGATAACGACTTCAGTGTAAAGTGTAAAGCATGACAATCGCTAAAAAATCCATTGTCGTCCAACGGCTGCTTCTTTTCTCGTGTTCTGGATTATTGGAATTACGACATTAATGTCTTAATAGTTTCATATTTATGATTCTTTAAACATAACAGCGCGACCAGGTTTTACATTATCGCCAGTATCCTTCGCGTCAGATACATGTTTCGTTTTGATTTCGACTACCATTAAAGTATCGATGTTATTCGAGAAAGACATTATTCTATATGATCTCCGCTACAAGGAGTGACGCATTAGTATTTTAAAATTAATAAACTGACGATTATTAAAGCTATATATGTATAGCGGGCCGAAATCGTGACGCCTTTGCCAAAATCGTCCGCGTCAGATACATTCTTCGCTTACATCTCTTCTTCTTCCTTTGCTTTTATGGCCACATCCGATCTAATTGAATCGGTATATTCCGGCCAAAAACTGGTTAAGAGTAACAAATAGAAAAAATTGCTCTATAGGAGAGGAAGAAACTCAAAAATAAAGTCACACGCATAACGTGTCTAAACACGTCCGTTCCCATCCGCGGGCGGCAACAAACACCACATGGTCGTTATCTACACACACAATCGCTCCTTCGGAAAAACTTACTTTTCGCTTTGATCTCGGCTATCACCAAATATAGATGTTATTCGAGAAAGACACTATTGTTTGTGCTCTTCTATAAGGATTAACGCGTTAGCATTTTGAAATAAAAATAACTTCGATTATATTAAAGCGACATAGCGGGTCGAAATCGTGACACTTTTACCTGGGTTCTTCACGTCTAACACATTCTTTGCTTACATCTCGTCCATCGTTAAAGATATCGATATTATTCAAGAAAGACACTGTTCTACATGATCTCCGCTACAAGGATTGACGCATTAGATTTTTAAAATTAATAAGCTGACGATTTTTAAAGCGGTAAAGCGGGCCGAAATCGCGACGCCTTTGCCGAAATCGTCTGCGTCAGATACATTCTTCGCTTACATCTCGTGTACCGTTGAAGATATCAATACTATTCGAGAAAGACATTATTTTATATGATCTTCGCTACAAGGATTGACGCATTAGATTTTTAAAATTAATAAGCTGACGATTATTAAAGCGATATAGCGGGCCGAAATCTCGATGTTATATAAGGCTGTTCCGCCTTTATAATGAGCACAACTTAGAAAAAGATACAATTCGTAAAATATTAATGGTGTAATTTCAATAGCACACAGTAAAATAATGTAGTTTTTGAACAACGCGTCAATTTCTTTAAAAATTGCTGTGATTTAAGAGATAGATTCATTAGACGCGAATGACCCAGGAAAAGACGTCGCAATTTTCGCCAGCTATATCGCTTTAATAATCTATCTCTTAAATCACAGCAATTTTTAAAGAAATTGACGTGTTGTTCAAGAATTACATTATTTTACATACTGTGTGCTATTGAAATTACGCCATTAATATTTTACGAATTGTATCTTTTTCTAAGTAGTGTTCATTATAAAGGCGGAACAGCCCTATATAACGTCGAGATTTCGGCTCGTTATATCGCTTTAATAATCGTCAGCTTATTTATTTTAAAATTTTAATGCGTCAATCCTTGTAGCGGAGATCATATAGAATAATGTTTTTCTCCAATAGTATCGATATCATTAACAGTAGACGAGATCTAAGTGAAGAATGTATCTGACGCGAACGATTTCGGCAAAGGCGTCGCGATTTCGGCCCGCTATATCGCTTTAATAATCGTCGGCTTATTAATTCTAAAAATCTAATGCGTCAATCCTTATAGCGGTAATCATGTACAATAATGTCTTTATCCAATAACATCGATATATTTAACGGTAGTCGAGATCAAAGCGAATAATGTATCTGACACGGACGATCTCGGCAAAAGCGTTGCGATTTCGGCAGGTTTTAGAGCTTTACTAATCGTAAGTTTATTCATTTTAAAATTTTAATGCGTCAATTCTAGTAGCGGAGATTATGTAGAATAATATCTTTTTCGAGCAACATCGATATCATTAACGGTAGACGAGATGTAAGCGAAGAATGTATCTGACGCGAATGATTTTGGCAAAGACGTCGCGATTTCGGCCCGCTATACATATATAGATTTAATAATCGTCAGTTCATTAAAATTCTAATGCGTCACTCCTTGTAGCGGAGATCATGTAGAATAATGTCTTTCTTGAATAACATCGATACTTTAATGGTAGTCGAAATCAAAACGATACATGTATCTGACGCGAAGGATACTGGCGATAATGTAAAACCTGGTCGCGCTGTTATGTTTAAAGAATCATAAATATGAAACTATTAAGACATTAATGTCGTAATTCCAATAATCCAGAACACGAGAAAAAAAGCAGCCGTTGGACGGCAATGGATTTTTTAGCGGTTGTCATGCTTTACACTTTACACTGAAGTCGTTATCTGCACACACAATCGCTCCTTCGAAAAAACTTACTTTTCGCTTTGATCTCGGCTATCACCAAATATAGATGTTATTCGTGAAAAACACTATTGTTCGTGCTCTTTGCTATAAGGATTAACGCGTTAGCATTTTGAAATAAATATAACTTTGATTATATTAAAGCGACATAGCGGGCCGAAATCGTGATGCCTTTGCCGAGATCGTCCGCGTCAGATACATTATTCGCTTTAATCTCGACTACCGTTAAAGAAATCGATGTTATTGGAGAAAGACATTATTCTACATGATCTTCGCTACAAGGATTGACGCATTAAAATTTTAAAATTAATAAGCTTACGATTATTAAAGCGATAAAGAGGGCTGAAATCACGACGCCTTTGCCGAAATCGTTCGCGTCAGATACATTCTTCGCTTAGATCTCATCTACTGTTAAAGATATCGATGCTATTGGAGAAAGACATTATTCTATATGATCTCCGCTACAAGGATTGACGCATTAGATTTTCAAAATTAATAAGCTTACGATTATTAAAGCGATAAAGCGGGCCGATATCGCGACGCCTTTGCCGAAATTATTTGCGTCAGATACATTCTTCGCTTACCTCTCGCCTACCGTTGAAGATATCAATACTATTCGAGAAAGACATTATTCTATATGATCTTCGCTACAAGAATTGACGCATTAGATTTTTAAAATTAATAAGCTGACGATTATTAAAGCGATATAGCGGGCCGAAATCTCGATGTTATATAAGGCTGTTCCGCCTTTATAATGAACACAACTTAGTTAAGATACAATTCATAAAATATTAATGGCGTTATTTCAATAGCACACAGTAAAATAATGTAGTTCTTGAATAACGCGTCAATTTCTTTAAAAATTGCTGAGATTTAAGAGAGATTCATTAGACGCGGAGGACCCAGGCAAAGGCAACGCGATTTTGGCCCGTTGTACCGCTTTAATAATCGTAGCAGCTTTATTAATTTTAAAATTTAATGCGTCAATCCTTTTAGCGGAGATCATGTAGAATAATGTTTTTCTCTATTAACACCGATATCTTTGGCGGTAGTCGAAATCAAGGAGAAAAATTTATATTGCACGAGAAATATTGGCGATAATGTAAAAAATTTCGTCGCGCTATCATGTTTTAAGAATCATAAATATACAACTTTTAACACTTTAATGCCATAATTTCAACAATACAAAGCACGGAAAAAATACAGTCATTGAACGACATCGGTTTCTTTAGCGATTGCCGTGTTTTAAACCGAAGTTATCTATTATCGCCGGTGCTCTTTCTGAATAACGTATTTTAATTTATGCAAAAAATAAATCTATATCTAAATAATAAAAATATTCTAACAATGCTTTTTTCTATGACTACGGTCGATAAGAGATTAGTCGATATAGATGTTGAATAATATTTTGGTGGTTGGTCAATGAGATTAAAAAATTATAAAATTTCCTTGTCATAATTGGTTAATGCAGTGTTTCGGAACATCTGTAGTTTTTTTCCAACCGTAGCGTAGCCTATATTACCTACTGCATACATGACAGTTATCTTAACCTCGCGTGTTTCTCTCTATATTTATATTTTGTGTGATCGCATTTATAGTTTCAAAATATATATTTGTAAGTTTTTTAGATTTTCTGATCTTACTGAAGTGTCATTGAATAAGCATTTTTTGCGTGAAAGTGTTTGGATACCATAAGAATGTACAACAAATTCTTAAATGTTGCAACAAGGTACATGACAGTTATCTTAACCTCGCGTGTTTCTTTCTATTATTATATTTATATCTAGTTATCATTTTGATAGTTTTTCAAAATATATATCTATAAGCTTTTTAGATTTTCTAATCTTACTGAAATGTCATTGAATAAACATTTTGTTCGTGAAAGTGTTTGGGTATTATAGGAATGTGCAACAAATTCTAAAAATTTTGCAACAAGGCAAATTATAATTAAAAGTGAGTAATTTTATTATATTTTCATAATTCACATAATATTTTTAAGTATTGTGTTTTCTATTAAATTGAAACAAAGACTGAATTGTGATGATGACAGTTATATGAGTAAGATTGTTGTACAAAGCAAAATGATTTAAAGTCATATCTATTAATATTACATCATGTTTATTTTGATTTTAGCAGACGACAATAATGTATAAAATAATTTGCAAACCACACATAGATCCAGCTTGCATTGAATATCAAGAAGCAATCTATTACAAAGCACGAGAATCTTTTAAGCGAGAGTTCAATATTATAGTCTCCGCTAATAGAATCTTGTGATCTGTAATGGAATGATCAACGCTTATTCATCAACCTGCAACATCTGTTGAAGCAATAATGAAGTACATCAGCGATACTGGGATTGTGCAACTACATTATGAAATAATAATATAAATATTGTGTGTTTTCTATTAAATTGAAAAAAAGGATTGAATTGTGGTAATAACAATTATACAGGTAAGATTGTTATACAAAGGAAAATGTTTTAAATTCGTGTGTATTAATATCATATCTCATCATTTATTTTTATTTTAGCAGATAACAATAATGGATATTAATTTGCAAACCACACACAGATCCAGCTTGCATCGAATATCAAAGCAATCTAATATGAAGCACAAGAATCTTTTTAGCGAGAGTTCAATATTATAGTCTCCGCTAATAGAATCTTGTGATCTGTAATGGAATAATCAACGCTCATTCATTAACTTGCAGTGACTGGTGAAATAATAATGATTTCGTCTGGTTGTGTTAGAAGATGGAGTAGCATTTGTATTGCTATTCAGTTAGTGAATAGATCATCGAAAACAGTGCTTTAGCATGTGTCATAAGCAAATGCAGCATATTGTCTATTATCTATATCACAAAATAAAAATCTTACAATATTTTGCTCCTAACCGACTTCTCAATTTTACAATTACATTGGAGTGTATATATGAATACACTATTTTTCAGAGAGATAATCCCATATCAATGTGATAATTATATTTGTAATAATTATACATGAAAATCTACATTTATATACTGTCTCACATAATGCATATACATATATTCAAATATAATATTAGAATAGACCCATACAGCACAGAACATTGCAATTACATTGCAGTAATGTTACAATCTTGCAAGTTGCAATGTAATGTTGTTGAGACATTATTGGAACATGTAATTGTAATATTTCATGAGAATATTACAGCAACATTCCAAAAGCATTACAAAAACAGTTTTCAGTAACCGCTAGTTCGTTCGTTTACCGCCATACGGCGCCCGTTGCATTATACAGGGTGATTCAAAACAACCTTCTGTCCTTACAATGTCATATACTTGACTCAATTCTAAGACGATTTTTCCTTTGCCAAAATTTTTTCCGAGGCTTAGTTTTCAAATTATAAGCCAAAATAGTTAACGAATTACGGGCCGCGTACGCGAGGCAGGCAGGGGCGGCGCAACTCACCGTCCGATGCTGGTGATTACGTGAAGCGCTCGCTGCGATCAACTGTTTGCTACATGCGATGGGGTGTATGTGTGAGAGAGAACGTATACGCGTATACACACACATACACATTCTCTCTCTCTCTCTCTCCCTCTTTTACACCCATCGCGTGTAGCAAACAGCTGATCGCACACACGCTCTCTCTCTCTCTCTCTCTCTTTTACACCCATCGCGTGTAGCAAACAGCTGATCGCACACACGCTCTCTCTCTCTCTCTCTCTCTCTCTCTCTCTCTCTGTCTTTCTCTTTTATACCCATCGCATATAGCAAACAGTTGATCACAGCGAGCGCTTCACGTAATCACCAGCATCGGACGGTGAGTTGCGCCGCCCCTGCCTGCCTCGCGTACGCGGCCCGTAATTCGTTAACTATTTTGGCTTATAATTTGAAAACTAAGCCTCGGAAAAAATTTTGGCAAAGGAAAAATCGTCTTAAAATGGAGTCAAGTATATGACATTGTAAGGACAGAAGGTTGTTTTGAATCACCCTGTATATCTCGCATTTAATTTTCAGTCCCGATGATTATATAAAGCTTGCAAAGAGCGGCTAGTAAGATTAAAGATATATAACTGTTTTTATCAGTTTAATATACGATCCCAATACAGGGAATTCAGATATATTGAACTGATTGTTCAATCGGACAAATAAATGTCCGAAAAAGTTAAAATTATCCGTTTATTGTTTACTTAAAATGTTAAAATAGAGTCTAATATCCACATAAATAAAATTTTAACATTTATGAATTAAATTATTAAATTATTCAATTCTTTATATCAATTTCTTAAACGTAAATTATTTATAAAATAATGATGTTAATTAAATAACAGAAAATTGTTTAATAGTTTCCATTCCTATATATATAAAATCAAAAAGTTGATAATAATTTTTTAATATGCAGAATACTTCGGATTTAAATAGATAAACCTTGAGAATATATAAAGACATCCAAGAGAGACGAGAAAAAACTCGTAATTGCGTAAATTCACAATCTTTTTTCTTATCTCTCTCTTGGATGTCTTTATATATTCTCAAAGTTTATCTATTAAATTTGAAGCGTTCAGTATATTTGTAGCAAGACATTCCAATATTACAAATACATTGCACCGTAACATTATTGTAATCTTACATTGTAATATTTCTGAGGGCGGACATTTCAACGTTGCCGCAGGCTTGCAGTAACATTGCAGAAACATTTCGCAACTTCTATGCAATATTACAATGTTTCAATGCAATGTCTATGCAACATTTCTGCAATCTTTCGGTGCTGTATGGGGATATATTTATATATTTATATGTCGGTGTTTTTCGTATGGTATGCTGCTGTAAACAATTAAGTACTATACTGTACTCTTTCGCACTTAAAATCTCATGATGCCCTGACATATGTATGCATAATGTAGAAAAACGCCCTGTTAGAACTGAAAATATTTATTATTTATATATAGTTTTTTTGTTGTATACCTCTGTGTTTTACATATGATATACTGACCGTAAACAATTAATAATTGTACAGTTGTTTTTTATACGTAAAATCTCACGATGCCGTGACATACGTGAAATTTTAAGTGTGAAAGAGTACAATTATTAATTATTTATAGACAGTATATCAAACGTAAAATACAGATATATAAAAAAAATTTATATATGGTTAATAAAAATATTCTAAGGCCCTGCGCACAATAGAGAATGGCACCGGCGAGCCTTGATCCGCGGCGTACGGGAAAGGTGAACCGTTACAATATATATAATCGTAATGTATATCGTAAAACCTACACCTTAAGTCAGCAAATAAAATTAAACTTAAGATATACAAGGTATCGAAAAAAGCGAGATATTAAAATTAAGTACATCTATTAAGAATTGGAAAATAAGAGCAGTCAGGAAGTTCCGTGCCATCTTGTAAATTAATACCGTTTTTTTTTGCTGTTGAATTTAGGGCATACACTAATTGATTATTTGAACAATCGTTATGTTTTTAAGTTGGCTTTACTTTTGTTTTTGTAATAACACATCAGATTGTCATGACGGTGAGACAGACCCGTCTGCAATGAGTCTAAAATTTTGATGGCTTTAATTTCTAATGTAATGATGTTATAAACTACCGAATAATAAATATTGTAAACTACTGACAGCTATTGTTCTCAGAATGGTATAAATTGCGATATTTTTTATTAAACTTTATTTTTTGATCTATTAATATAAGAGAAAGATTCGAAGGGGATCGAAACGATTGATATATTACAATTTTTATATTACATAATTATTTACTATAATTACCCAGTAAGCAATTTGATAACAAATTGTTGCCAAATTGGCATCAAACTCGCTCAAAACTTGGTAACAAATCCAGTGCCATCTGTGTCCGCATTAAGCTTGTGTTTTGGTGACAAAGCTTGCTGACATAACCTGACAGCAAATTGACGGCAAAAACCGAGTAAAGCTTGACATGATTTGACGTCAAATTGGTGGCAAAAATCGAGCAAGATCTGCGCAGGACAATCTGACAGCAGATTGTCAGCAAAAATCGAACAAATTCTGCAGCTTTTGGCCATTCATATAAAATAGTATATTCAAATGGATTTAAAGTCTCAACCCTAAGTAATAAAATGATGATAAGTTTTGGTCATAAAATGACCATTAGATAATTAGACATCCTAAGTTAGGTCTCATAAGCCCCAAAATATATCACATCTACGGGAGACCATTTTCTGACGTTCTTTTGATGGCAAAAATAAGACAAATTACAGTATTGTTATATAAAATCATATATTAATGTTTTAAAACGTATAAGTAAATTTAAATAATTTAATTTACAAAATTAAAGATCTTTTTGGACAGAAATTGTTCGAATAAGTGAAAATCGAACAATTATCTGTCCGATTTGCCAAAAATCAGTTCAATATCTGAATTTCTTGTATAAGAATTGTGTCAAAAATTGAACTGATGGAAATATATATATTCCCACTCGGCATGTAATATTTCTGATACATTGCTGCAATATTTCATTTGAAATATTACACCTTTCAACAATATTACAGAAATATTTCACGACCGTTTCTGCAACATTTCTGCAATGTTTCAATGTCCGCAATCATTTCAAATGCAAGCTTGCTAAAAGATTTCAGCAATATTTCGGTAATATTACTGAAATATTTCTGAAACATATCCCAAGTAGCGAACTGACGTCATAATGACGGTAAATTTTGGTCACAAAATGATCACTTAGATATCCTAAGTTAGGTCTCATGAGACCCGAAAATGATGTCGATATGTCACATCCACAAGACGTCATTTTCTGATGTTTGTTTGACAGCAAAACTAAAATCAATTACAGTAATAATATATAACAATATACATTAATGTGATATATATTATAGATAAATTTAAATAATTCAATTTATAAAATTAAAGATTTTATTTATATGGAAGTTAATTTCTGTTTTATATTTTAAGCAGATAATAACGAACGATTTTCACTGATTCGGACAGAAATTGTCCGAATAAGTGAAAATCGGACATTTATCTGTCCGATTTTCTAAAAATCAGTTCAATATCTGAATTTCCCTGTACGGAAATCTCATCAGAAATTAAACTGGTAAAAATAATTATATTATTAACCGCATTTTGCAGGCTTTATATACGCTCATGACAAAAATTTGAATACGGGTACAAACAGTGAATAGCGCGCCGCATAGCGGTAAGCAAATAAACTATAACCTTAATACTAGTTACAAAAGGACTTTCTGAAAGATTTCAGAAATATTGCAAATGCAATATTTTAAAAAACATGATACAGGTACATTTCCGAAATATTTCGGATGCAAAGTTACAATTGAAATATTAATGAAATATTTCTGTACCATTTCCGAACATTACAGTATTTCAGCAATATTACATGCCGAGTGGGTTATAATATTATTAGCGTTTTGCAGGCTTTATATACACTCATGACAAGAATTTGAATACGGGTATAGATAATGAATAACGCGCCGCATAGCGATAAGCGACTGAACTATTTTATAATACTTTGTAATAAGCTGCAGATTCTGTTCGGTTTTTGCTGCCAATTTGCCATCAGATTGCGCACTCCAGATCTTGCTCAGTTTTTGCTGACAATCTGATGTCAGTCATGTCAGCAAGCTTTGCTCGGTTTCTGCCGCCAATTTGCTGTCTAGTTATGTTAGCAAGCTTTGCTTGGTTCTTGCCGGCAATCTGCCAGCTTAATCGGTAATAACAACTCTTGCACCAAATTTGTAGCCTTTTTGCTGACAATAATTTGTAGCAAGCACTTGGCAATATCTGTCAGAACAGACGTGGCTGACTGGGTATAATACCTATAATACTATAATAAGTATAATATCGTTTCTGACATAATAATTGTGTTCTTTTTTTGTAAATACTTGCGCTCAAACAGTTTCCGCGCAATCCTTGGCGGCCCAGCTATGAATAGTGATTCTATCAATATTCTGGATAATTCCAATGTACTAATTAGCTAATTAAATCGATGCTTTCTTACGTATATCATTTTTTGAAATGTGTTTAGTACATCAATCTCTTCTAGCTTTACTTTTCAAAATTTCTCTTTATAACTGATCACGATGCATCTTACATGTCATCAAATTATAAAACTTTTGGTTATTAAATGTTCACTTTTTTCCATGAAAGCCAATGACGACGCTGTGAACTGACACGTATATATTCGGTTGTATCGAACAATAATATAAATGTTCTTAGTTTCCCCCTCTGTAGTTCCTCTTAATATAATTTAGTAGAAAAGCAATCAAATAAATAAAATGTGCAATATAAAAGTATTATTCGAGGAAATTATAAACAACTAGGAAATTACTGAATTATAAATTTTTAGTTTCGTCATTATACATGCGCCAAGTTTTAACAGATCATATATATTTTCTATATCTTTTGTTTAATGAAATACTGTAATTATGATAACCGTTTTTTATAAATTTTATATTATATACTATGCGTGCTCTCGAGGGCCCATTATTCGGGCACAGTATTCCTGATGGATTGCAACATTTGTATCATGCGGTTCAAATCGAGCGACACATAACGTGCTTGCGTATTTATGATTGGCGAACATTGTAAATCATAATAACTGAATCCGAATAATCGACTTAAGTTAAGCACTTTTGCCAAACCATTATTCTTTATTTGCTGCACTCCACTTGCGACTTATCTTCTTCTGTGAAGATACTCATCGTTATTTTAGAAAGAGTTACACTTTCTAAGATCTGTTTAATTTTATATTATTATTTCACATTATTATTATGTTTAATTTACTATTATTAATGAGTAATTAACGTTCATAAATATTGTAATATAATGACGTATATCGCGACAATAAACTTCGAAGAGCATATTTCGCAACGAAAGCATTTGCCGGGTGAGGAGGTTTGAATACTCTAATGTAAGAGCTACGCCGGTGATAACGTAGTTACTGGTAGAATTACCCATGCCGGACAAGTCGAGAGGAAAGAGTTAGATTAAGAGAGATACTGTAGTTATATTTTTTATAGTTATATTTTTATATTAAATGAAAGTGAAAAAGACAATAATTGAGAAAAAAAGAGAGCTTTAGTCGTTTGACCATCTTTTAAGAATGCTTGAGGACAAATAGCTGCAGAAGATATTCCGATGGATATTACAAGAAGAAGAAAGAGTAATAGACGCTGAGATACGATTGTGAGACAACGGAATTTGATAAGCCATAAAAATACAAAGACTCGAAGAAGAAGATACGTATATTAGACAATATATCTATCACCGAGCTTCTTATTTAATATTCTGAGTAGCGCTCCACGAGATATAAAAAAAAACTCTTAACATTTTAACGCTAAATATAATATATCCAATATTACAAGAAATATTGCGATTTTTCGTGTGACATTTTGCGAAAAACCTAACAGTATATATGTCACCTGGCGATCAAATAAACGTGAAAAAATTAATTAACGCTGTTAATGATTAAATCTACTTTTATTTCGATACAATACGGTTAAAACTAAAAAAATATAATCATTATAATAGAATAGACTTCCGCATTTCAAAAATTACAATTTTTTGTATGACGCGTACAAATATAAGTCTCGTGAAAATTAAATTTTTTTGCAATTCCAACTTTTTATTTAGAGTTCTGAGTAGCACGTTTCAGAATTCGATTTCATGTATGTTGTATAAAGATATATCTAAATCCCAAAAGGGGTAAGAAATTTTTTCGTATTTTCAGACTTTTGATTAGAGTTTAAAGTACGTAGCAGTACACGAGATATAAGAAAAAGATTTTAATAAAGGGAAGGTTTATTATTTAATAAGATTAAGATTAAACTTGAGATTTTAAATACTAATCAATATTGTATAATATATTGCGATTTTTTGTATTACGTTTTCAAAAAATCTCATTAATCATCACATATAAACGTGAAAGAATCAATTAACGTTGCTATTGATTAGAAGTCCTTAGAAATCGAAAGAACACGGTTAGAACTATTAAAAAATTTATTATACTATAATATATAGAATAGTACTCCATTCCGAAAATCAAGCAACATTTAGAAGAGATACGTTAAAGAAGCGATCTTCAATCAAGCGACCATATACAATCATGAGTAAATTGATTAACGTTGATAATAATTAGATCTTTTTAAAAATTAAAAGAACGCAATTAAAACTATAAGAAAATTTATTATATTATAATAGATTAGAATTTTGTTCCGAAAATCGAGCAACTTTTAGAAAAAGTATGGCTGCAATGCGCCATCCCAATGAGTCATCCCCTCTACGTGCAGCAGCATGCTACCGCGTCTGCTTTCTGGCATCACTGGATTCATGCACTGAATTAAGGGGCACTTGAATTCGAACATTGGGGATAACATCTGAATTCTTAACTGTGCAATTATCGGTTTAATAACAACATAATGTATTTGCCAAAAATTTTTTAATTTTGTATTTCTTATGCAATATTTTTACGCCCTTAAAACTTTACGCCTGCGTGCGGGCACGCACTGTACGCTGCCAGAACCGGCCCTGGCTGTACATGTTTTGCCATTCTAGTATTATATTACGAACAACAATAAATTATTATTGAAGTATTTTGCGCATGTAAAATAAAATAAATTTTCTTGAATTAATTTCCTTAATAATATTTTTCTTAATTTTTACATAAAGTGCAAAAGATATTTACAATAAATTTCTCTCACCTTTTTCTTATTCTTGAAACAAAAGCATCAAGTATCAAGCATTTCAAGCAAAATATGCTTTTAAGTTATATAGCTTTTTATTATTAACTAATCTTCTATTAATTATATTATTTAAAGGGAATATCCGTTTAAACTCTCGAAAAATGAGTACATTTTCTAGATTTTTCTGCAGCGCAACGACTTGATAAAACTGTTTACCTTTTTACACTATTAATACAATATTATCAAATACTTAAATAAAAATTCCCAACTAAAAAAATTTTTTTTTGGAAGTTATGCGAATATTTGCTGATTTATATTTTCATGCACGGTGTACATGAAAACTCAGGCTACAATCGACGGATTGACTTCAAATTTTGTATAAAAGTTCTTAATAAGATTCCGCATTTGCTAACGAAGCCTTTTTTAAATCTGATTCCGATTTGTTCGTTATAAACAAAAAAAATTAATTTAAAAAAAAACGAAACTTTTTTCAACATGTCATTCTTTTATTTTTTAAAATTTTGGAAAAATGCTCGGATAGCAGATAGCTATTAATATGTCTAATAAAAAAAAACTTGCGTTTTTGATTTCAGATATGATAAACAAACGTTTTCATGCACACCGTGCATAAAAATATAAATCTGCAAATATTCACATAACTTCTAAAAAAAAAAATTTTTTTAGCTAAAAATTTTTATTTAAGTACTTAATATTGTATTATTATTGGAAAAAAGATTATCAAATCGTTGCGCTGCAAAAAAAATCTATAAAATGTACCCATTTTTCGAAAATTTAAACGGGTATGCCTCCTTAAATAACTCAATGAGCAGACAATATTTTTGAAAATGTTTTTAGAAATTTTTGAAGAACATTTTTAAAAACATTAAAATAATAGAAACAAGATATAAAAATAAGGCTCTTAACGAATAAAATCAAGAATGTCGAAATAAAATGGCAGAAAGAGCCAAGCGCGTTATTAAGGGCGCATAAAAATTTATTTTAAAAGAATTACATTAAAATATTTAACTCGCGAAAGGCGAACGTTTCGGCCCTTTTTTGGGCCGATCAAATCTTAAAATCGAGTAATTAGCATTACGAAAGGCTTCATGACACATCAATCGTTTAATAAAAAATTATTTTATAATTTCAGATACTTGTATAATTTAATATTTTTCATATATACAGGGTGATTCAAAAGATTACTGACAAACTTCAAGAGCATATAGAAGGGTCGGAATATAGCAACTTTCGAATAGGAATCCATGTTCTTCGAAGTAATCCTGAGTTGGTACAAGCCGTTTTTGAAGTTTGTCAGTAACCTTTTTTGGATCATCTTGTATACGTCATAGTATGTGAAATATTTTAGCAACATATTATCAATAACGTGGTATTTGGCTTGGCGGCGTAAACATTAGAGTGCTATTGTTTATGTGCCTTGACTCTACTATCATTCGCGCGGCGATACTCAAGTAGGAAAGTCTGATGCAAAACGCTACATCAAATTCCTTTTTCAAACGCAATATCGATAAGTATAGGAACATAATTTGATATTATTAATATAATTAATAATTAATAATCTTTTATATACATTAAATCGTACGTAATTATATCGCAACAATAAATGGTAAATATAGCGAATAGGGGACCCAGCCCCAATGACCTTGACCTTGACAAATGTTATCAAGGACATAATTCTGAGTAACTTTTTCTTCTAATTTAATCGTCGCTCGTTACTTATTAAAAAGTTATTAACAAACAAAAATTTGTAAAAATCAAGATTTGTACATAGTCTGACAATGAAAGACTGAATATTTAAGTTAGTTTACAGAAATAGTCCTACGTATACTACATATATAAACTGAAATAAACACAAGTTTTTACATATATAGGGTGTTCAAAAATAAAATATAAAGGTATATATAGCGAATAGGGGACCCAGCCCCAATAACCTTGACCTTGACATATGTTGTCAAGTACATAATTCTGAGTAACTTTTTCTTCTAATTTAATCGTCGCTCGTTGCTTATTAAAAAGTTATTAACAAAAAAAGTTTGAAATATACCAAAGTACATGCACGGACAGGAAGCACGCGCGCGCGCGCGCACACACTCATCATCATTTGAATCATTTGAAAAATAACGTCATTAATTAATTTAATTTATCGGTTAGATAATATCCACTGGACTCAGTAAGGCATCTTCTATGTTATTTCTTAGAGCTATAATATTTTCGAGACAAAGTTTAAAGTTTGGTCTATTATTCGCTGGACTCCAGCAACGCAGCATCAATTCGTACAAAGTCGGTGGACAATTGAGAGGCGTCGGCAACCTGCCTCCAGCGCGTACATAATCTATCACTTCCAGATTAATCCTGCCAGTGTAGGGATGCTCACCCAACGATGTAATTTCCAACATCACAACCCCGAATGACCAAACGTCGCTCTGGGAAGTAAATATTCCGAGCACTAAAGATTCCGGTGCCATCCAGCAAACAGGAAGAAGATCTTGTCCTTTCTAAAACATGTGATTTTAACGAAATTAATCTTCTAGTTCAAGTTGCCCATTTTTAGAATCTTCGTGCTAAAGCAAAAGCATTTATTTATCTCTTGCTTTATATAAATAGAAATAATCTATCTTCCTTAAGTTCTATTCAAAGTAAAAATGTACTATATTATTACGACAAAAAAAACCAGATAAACATTTCTAAAAAATTTCATCTTTTCATGATAATTTACCACGCGATAATAGTCATCCTTGTAAACATCTCTAGCTAGTCCAATATCGCCAATTTTAATGACACGGTTCTCGCGATCTCTCACGGATACTAAGCAATTTCGACACGCGAGATCTCTATGAACGAAATGCAGATGTTCCAGATAGCAACAGCCTCGTGCAACATCTTCGCACATAGCGAACAAATCTTGCAGACGCAGAGCGTGAGTATCTGATGGTTCCAATTTTCGACTATCTCTCAAATATTGTAACAAATCACCAACTTCCATTAATTCCAACACGATTAATGGAGAATCTTCATCTAAGCAGACGGCAAGCAATTTTAGCACATGTTTATGTCGGAAGTGATTCATAAGCCTGGCCTCTTCTAAAAACTTCTTTTTCTCTTGTGAGGAAGCATTTTTTCGAAGCATTTTTATGGCAGCGGGTATCTCTATGTCCGGTTTATCTAAATTCTTTATTTTTCCTTGAAACACCTGCGAAATATTTGAAATAAATTTAAATTTATACTTTATTAAAAATTATAAAGTTTAATGTTAAGTGACATTATATATTTTATTTTGTATTAAATAATTTAACAAAAAATACATAGTACAGTACATGTGTATGTTATTTCACAAAAATTTTGCGTTACTAATAATCCCTTATAAAAAGTTATTCATGTAATTATTTGTATCGATAAATGCGTATCTGTTTCAATTTCTGTAAATCTAGAAATTAGCATTGAACAATAACATTGCAAAAATTAGCTTTTACCATTCCGAATGCACCGCTGCCTAAAAGTTTTTCTAGTCTGATTTCCTCACGTATGATTTTGGTCAATACATCTTCATCCGAATTATATTGCAACATAGGACTGTATAACGTATCGAATTGAACGTTACCGTTAGGTATCTCATCGCTAATTCGATTTTGGTCATTATCGGAGGCAAAACTTGCTCGTTACTTTCTTTGCGTTGTCGGTACACTGTTATAAAATTACAATATGCTTATCTAATAATATGCATCGCAAAATTTACATCGCCTTTTTAACAAGTAAATTATTATTTTTAGAAAATTTCTATATACTATAATGCATTAGATATAATCTCTCTCTTTCTGCAATTAAAGAACTAAATGCGTATCAAATATACTTACAGTAGTAAAAGTAGCAGACGCAGATTACAGTAACTATAGCGACAAAGCTTATGGTGAATGATAGGTAATATTGTATAACCGATATTCCAGAAGTGCTCGAAATATCATCTTTGTTACACAAAAATATACTCTTAATATCTTCATTTTATTTAAAAACTTATTTCTATTTATAACTTTATTATTAAAAATTACTAAGTTTTTAAATTTTGTAAATATTTTTATATTTAAAATAAGTATATAATGGGTAATTATTCAGAATCACGGCTCCACCTGCAAATGGGCTGCAAATTTTTTTACGGACTTTTTATGTTTAGAAAGAAATATAAATAACCATTTTTAGTTGGGGGAGGCCCAAAAAGAAAAGTTATAGACCAAAAAAGGGTAATTATTTCGAATAAGGTCTTTTCTGAATTTTGACAAATATGATCGGATCTCTCGATAAAACTTTTTGTTGTGACTCCAACAGTGATAATCAGTCGGGGGAGCCCGTCCTCCATCACCCCCACCCCCCAAAAAACGAAAAGCCCCAAAAATTACCGAAAATTAGGTAATTATATACTATAAAGTTCACCCCACAACCCAAACCAAATTTTAGTTTTAAACAGAAATAGGTTTGGGTTGTGGGGTGGACCCAGTGATGCCAGAATGCCCACGCTAGCAACACGCAATCGTAGTGGGGGAGATACGCACACAAGCGAAAACCGTGTACATGTAATGCGCAGAGCGTTCTGCTCTCGCTTTGCTTTGGTAATTTTTGGGGTTTTTCGGGTTTTTTTGGGGGGGGGGGGTGATGGGGGACGTGCTCCCCCAACTGATTATCACTGTTGAAGTCACAACAAAGAGTTTTACCGAGAGATCCAATCATATTTGTCAAAATTCAGAAATAGCCTTATTCGAAATAATTATCATAATTACCCTTTTAAGGTCTATAACTTTTTTTTGGGCCTCCCCCAACTAAAAATGTTTATTTATATTTCTTTTTAAACATAAAAAGTCCGTAAAAAAATTTGCAGCCCAGTTGCAGGTAGAGCCGTGATTCTGAATAATTACCATATAATGTTATAATATCTTTATTTGCTTACTTGTCAGTGTTGAAAAAGAAAATCTTTTATCAGATGGCCATATAAAGTTTTTCTCGTACTTGGGGTATCTCAGTATCAAACGAAACTCGTATAAAGTTCCTGGTAGTAAGTTTTTTATATAGTACATTAATTTTCTCCCATTATTTGGCTCAAAGTTGTTTGTAATTTGCCACTCCTGCATTTCAACATTTTTGTATTCCAATAGATAATTTATTGTCAAATTAACGCTAGGAATCCACGAGATACTCATACCTCGTTTTTTTACGCTAACCTCGCTTAAAGTTATATTGTTTGGTTCCGAATACATGTGCAAGGTTTTGTTCAGACTGTCATTATAATAATCGCTGAAGTTGGCTGGATATATGCGTACAAATACCCTGTATTTTTGTCCTGGTATCAACGGTTCTATTATCGTGAAAAATTTGGTGTTTTCCTTATGCTCTGTTTTATTAATAAGTGGCTTGTTTAATTGTTCTGTACTGTTAGTAATTAACGTCCAATGTACTTTGTAGATCACGGGCACGCAGTTTAGTTTCTTGGGTGGCATCCAATAAACTATCGCTATAGTAGGCGTCAGAGCCTGAACTGTCACATTTTCCGGTGCCTTGACCTTACCCGGTTTAGTTTTCAGTATCACTTCCGAGCCGAATAACGGGTCCATCGATAAATGATTAGAGTAAAAATTGTTTATTACTAGCAGTAACTTGTACTCTGTAAACGGCATTAAATTCTGAATCTCGTAATATGGCTTGTACGTCTGCATGGCGAAATTATCGAACTTGTTAAGTTCATCGCTCAAACAATAGTTTATGTAGATGGTATATAGAATGGTAGGTAAGTTGTGCTTTTTGCATCCATTCTTATGGACCGGCTCCGGAAGATGATGCTGTTCGTCGTTACCATGTACCTTGGTTGTTCTACGTTGTAAATTCTTTTGTCAGGTGTCAGACATCGAAGGATACGATTGCAAAGATTTACCAAAAGCATGAAATTGATAAGTCTGGTAAGATGTTTCTATCTTTTGGATGTATTTGAATGCGTCTACACTCTCGAGAAGTGCATACTTTTTTTAAAGACATATATATAATCATTGTTAAGTAAAATGTAAATGTTTGTCCCATCAATCGCTAAAGATCTGCAGTATATTTCATAGTCATTTCTTTCGGCTTGTAAAATAAAATTGCATATAGAAACGTTAATGTCTGTCACAATCAAGAAATTATCCAATAGTCAATAAATTAGCGTATTCTTAGAATTCATGTCATCAATTTTCATGTCAGAAAGAGGTAAAATATCGAGTGAGGAGCATATAACAGATGAATTATTCTGAATGGTTTGAGTGTTATTTCCATCAAGATCCGATTGTATTATCTGACGTTTGAAATCCGTATAATATGTCGAATATAAACTTCTAAAAAATATATGCATTATTTTACTTATTATTGAACATTATTTTAACAATAGCAGAAAAAAAATTATATACGTAGTGAATATTTAAAATTCTTATAATTAAAGTTGTGTTATTTTATTATTTTTTATAACTTTTGACCTTAATTACAAAGCCATATGAAATTATTGAAAAATTACAAATTAATACAAATCTTTAATAGAAATATTGTGCATTTATTTCAAATGTATGAAAGTTAACATACCCTATAAACGGTAGTATATTTAACATGAGCCTCAAACTAGAGGCTTTTATTTCTAAAATCTTATCATTTTTTACTATGCCATTTTCCCACATTGTTAAGTCGAGCTTCATGATGTTATAATTATGATATATTTGGCTGGATTCAGTCCAGTACAGATTTCTTCCTACCCAGTCGATGCAGAGATTGTACGCAACTTTTTTAAGCTCAGCTATTTTTGTAATATTGTTTTTATTCATCTCTAACATTATAGGTACTTTAAATCGTTGCTCCAATAAATTTTATGTTCCGCTATCGAATAAGCGGCATGTACCACGTCCTCATCCTTAACGAGACTAACATTGTTTTTTGAATCCAGATCCCATATATCGATACTTTTTCTCGTTACCATCAATAATTGCGGTATTGGATTTTCATGCATAGTCGATACATCAATTAAATCTGTGTAAGGACCAGCACCAACTTTAGTATGCGCTCGTACTTGAAAGTAGTACGTTGTGTTAGGTTTTAGATTGTGCACCGTGCATTTCAATATTGTAGCTGAGATACTTTTGTGATCGCAGATTTGAATCTCTTTTTGGTTCTCGATGAACCAACACTGCACTGTGTATCCTTGTATTATTTCGTCTGTAAATTCAGGTTGGTTCCATCTGTAAAAAAAATAACATTTAAGGCTTTTCTATATTTAGTAAAATTATAACAGATTCAACGTTTTTATATGTATGTATCGTTAAATTAAAAAAAATACAGACTGAGATTTTAGATTTTTTACCTAAATGTCACAAAAATGTCGTCTTCTTGATTTAGGTATCCATTGTGGAACTCAACAAATGCTCTGGGAGATGTTGGTTTGCTCGAAATGCTTTCTAGAAATTTTTGGATTCCACATATTAGCATAATTATATACAAGAACATTAACTTGATTATCTCAGTAATGCAGAAAAAATTTAAAGTAAAAATAAAAGTAAAAAAATAATAAACATTAATTATAAAATATGTAAATTAGCATAGCAAGTGTTGACTTTTAAACTAATAAAATAATATAAAAAAGTTTGCATGTTTTATAAGATCCAAAAAAGTAATTGTTAATCCAGAACAAAAACAAATATGAAGCTTTTAATAAAGCATTAAATGTTTTTCAGAAATATCTTATTCATTAAGAAATCAGAAGTATTATCAGAAGTGTTAGATTGAGCAATGTATAATCTCTCTCTATATTTTCTATATTCCATGTTCTAAATGTTTGAGTTTACTTTCTTATATGTTTTTTGTTGTTCATGTTCTATGACTATGTGATCACCCTAGTTAGTTAAGAGAGAACTTTTATTTTTCAAGCATACGTTCATTAAAGTTACAGTTCTAAATAAATCTGTTTTTTACTCTCGTCCATTCCTCATCCTCGCTGCTCTAACATTATCAAGAAGTAATATTTGCCATTGTCCTAAAAAAAAATAAACTAGCAAAATTAAATATAATTAACTGCTTTATATTAAATCTTGATTAATTTTACATAATATGGATTTTTATTTGCGACAAAATGTAATTTATATTCTTTTCGGCATTGAAAGATATTTTTTTATGTTTTATTTTTACTTTCTCTTAAATGTAGATTATATTTACAATTTTTTTTTGTCATGGACTTTTTTGCTAACAATTTATGCATTTCTTTGCAACTTACCAATAGATTCTGGAAACACAGATATATTTGCAAATGGAATCTCATCAATTTTGTTTCTCACACTCGCACTATATACTATGCTTTCTAGAATTTTTACGATCAAGAGACACGGTAGTGTCTCGCGCCAAGTCACGCGAAGCAAAGACCGCGCGTAGTAACAGCGAGGCACCTCGGGTATCTATACGCGAGTCGGATAGTTGAGAGTACCTTAGATTACCAGATCTGAATAACGGCTGAACCGATCGAATTCTTGATAAGCTTAATCGATAGCTTGGGTTCGATTTATATAAGGAAAGTGTCTTTATTTTCGCTCTGCATGTTCTATAAAGCAAAGATATTACGAAGCAAAGTCGAAATGTGGAAATTTTCATGTAAGAAACGTCACCATCTCCATCATCATTATCATCGTCGTCGTCGTCCCCTTTACCGCTATATATGTATACAACACATGCATAGAATATAGTGGTATTATGCTACACGTATATATACACGTACACAACACATATGTAATAATGGCAATGTATTTCTTGTACGGTTGGCGTCTTTGACGAAAGATTGCGCTAACGGCGCTCGGCGCTTCGATGTTACTGCTTGCATGCATCCATACTTGCTTTTGACAGGTATAGGTTAAGTTTGCAAAATGCCGGGTGCAGTGTTCGTACGCTTTCATTTATAAAAAAGTAAAGATGCAAAATTCTTCGTAATACTTGTGGATAGTTGGATCAGGTATATCTCATTTATATTAGAGAAAACTAAAACATTACAAAAGTAATTTATGTATATGTAAAAACAGAACAAAGCATCGCAATACATATATTTATAAAAAAAAGATGTGTGTATTCTATAATATGTTTATTATAAGATATGTGTGTGTGTATTTTATAGATTCAACTACCCAGAAGTATCAGGAAGAATTTTGCAGCTTTACTTTTTTATAAATGAAAGAGTGCTACGCTATATAATGTTGCACTCTGGAAAATTTAACGTCAAATACCTGTCAAAAACCAGTATGGATAACTGCGAATAGTAATATAGGCATACGTACACAAGAATCTAGTATATTTGAATGCATTTGTTAAAGGAGTGTCATCATATAGTTATTCGTCATGCATCATATGACTACAGATAAGTATAAATAACATTGGTGAAATGCAGTCTGTGTATAAAGTTAATGCATGTCTTATGAATAATTGATAAATATACATTTATTTTTCAGTGGAAGTAGAAGAATTTTTCAAGCTGTTGATAAGATTTTGACAAAGCCTGTGGCATCATGTTTATTGCAAATCAACATATTGTAATTAATTCTTGTTTCGATGCGAATGCATTGCTTGAAATAGATGAAGCATGTTTCAGTATTGTTAATGAATATAATAGATCTGTTATATTGTATTTTTCCATCTGTCAGAATGCTATTTGGTATATATATTTGACAGAAGAAATTTATATTAAAACTGATATTCATTATTTTGTTCTTTTTAGTATCGATACAAGGATTGGTTTACAATAGACATGTTGTCGCAGACTTTGTCAAAATCTGAACAGTTTGAAAAATTTTTCTAGTTCCATTGAAAAATAAATGTATTTATAAACTTATTATAAAAATTTATAAATTATTAAGAAAAATAGATAGAAATAGAAATAAAATATAAATAGAAATTTATAAGACTTAATTGCACACACAGACTGTGTTTCACCAATATTACTTACCTATAATTGCATATGATGCATGACAAATAACTATATGATGACAATCCTTTGACAAATGCATTTGAATACACTGGATTTCTTTTTACATCTTTCGTTTTTGATATATAATCAAGATACAAGACGGATTAATCAAACAATTTATAGCATAGCACAAGCATATAATAATATATTTTAATTGTAATGATAATAATTTAAAAAAAAAAGAATGTACAAATAGATATTGTCCAATAGAAATCAAAGAAATAAAAGGTTTGCTTTTTATAATTCGGAAATATAATAGATATATTAATTTTATCTGACTGCTCGTAAACATGTGTATAGTAGCAAAACATGTATATGACACATTAAAAAAAAAAAGGAATGATATAACTGCTAAAAAATTACCTTTTTTAAAAAAAAAGTGAAAAAAAAGCGCCAAGTGCACGCGCATAAGCGTCTTTTACTATAAAAGAACTCTTATACAAAATAGTGTTATTTTAATTATTTTAATACAAAAACACTGTCACATCCAAACTAAAAAACTGTTTCACAAAATAGATGTTTTAATTTTCTACAAAAATAATGTGATATATGATAAAAATATTGCGCCAAATAATAAAAATTTATGTTACAAAATTTATTTATTATTATTTCTAATATTAAGAATTGTATCAAATTGCAATGTGATTAAAATAGTGGAACATATTTAAGTGAAAGAAATTTTTTATTAAGAGAACAAATTTCAGTATAAAATAACTTTTTAATTAGAGAAAAACTTGGCGCTGCAAAAATTCAAAATGTAAATAATACGTTAATTAGCATATGTTCAGTTTAGCAGCGCCAAGTTTTTCTCTAATTAAAAAGTTATTTTATACTGAAATTTGTTTTCTTAATAAAAAATTTCTTTCACTTAAATATGTTCCACTATTTTAATCACATTGCAATTTGATACAATTCTTAATATTAGAAATAATAATAAATAAATTTTGTAACATAAATTTTTATTATTTGGCGCAATATTTTTATCATATATCACATTATTTTTGTAGAAAATTAAAACATCTATTTTGTGAAACAGTTTTTTAGTTTGGATATGACAGTGTTTTTGTATTAAAATAATTAAAATAACACTATTTTGTATAAGAGTTCTTTTATAGTAAAAGACGCTTATGCGCGTGCACTTGGCGCTTTTTTTCACTTTTTTTTTAAAAAAGGTAATTTTTTAGCAGTTATCATATATACTGGCATAATTATATATAAGAACATTAAGTTGATTATAATTCAGAAAAAAACAATTTAAAGTAAAAATAAAAGCAAGAAAAAATATAGGTAATAGGTAAATTACAAAATATAGAAATTAGCGCAACAAATGTTAAGTTTTAAAATAATAAAATAATATAAAAAAGTTTGCGTGTTTTATAAGATTCAAAAAAGTAATTGTTAATCAAAAACAAAAGAAAATACAAAGCTTTTAATAAAGCTTTAAACGTTTTTCGGAAACATCTTATTCATCAGAAATCAGAAGTAGAATATTTGCGATTGTTCTAAAAAAATAAACTAGCAAAATTAAATAATATAATTAACTGCTTTATATTAAATCTTGATTAATTTTACGTAGAATACAATATGTGGATTTTTTTTTCTTCTTTTGCGGCAAAATGAAATTTATAATCTTCTCGGTATTAAAAGATATTATTTTTTTAGATTTTGTTTTTATTCTCTCTTAAATGTAAATTTACAATCATTTTTGTCGACTTTTTTTAACGATTTATTCATTTCTTTGCAATTCTTATCAATAGATTCTGGGATCATAGATATATTTGCAAATGGAATTTCATCAATTTTGTTTCTCACACTCACACTGTCAGAATGACTCCGGTCAGATTTGAGGTTTTGTAAAATGTGGTAATCGTTGTTGTCTGATACTGGAATATCCTTGATAAAATACAACATACAAAAAGAATTAGCATAAGCACCGCTGGGCCACGCGGCTACTTCCGGTATTTCTAATGATAAATAATATATGTACAAATAAATAAATCTGCCATGAAATTTCTTATTTGTATGATCATATAGGCGTGATATTTTTCTTTATACCTCACCTGATTGATAATGTGTTTAAAAAATACGGTGCAGTTACATTTTTAAAAGAATCTGTTTCTATTGTTTTTCAAGACTTTTTTTAAAAATCTGTTTTTATTGTTTTTTAAATGCAAGATCTTCTTGCATATCAACCATGATTTTTATATTAAACAGAAAAGGCATCGTATACAAAAAGCTGCGTCAAATAGATGTCAATAAGACCGTTTAGACCAATGAGCATGTAATGTAAATCAATATGTAATGATTTAATGCTCAATGCTCGTTAATCCAAACGGTCTGCTATGCATATATAGCTATATCAATTTGTGTGCGATAGTCCAAAGTCACACAGAATACAATAATGAGGGTTAATGCGAGTTCACATAACCGCTTCTCTTAGCAAATAATACATGAAAGTATAGCTCTTTTCGATTGTTAAAATAATTTTGTTTAACGATTTGTTCTTTTTTTTTACGGTAACTTAGTTAATTTCTCAAAGTAAGTGACTTTATCTTAGCACGATTTCTTTTTAAATTTGTTTTTTATCATTAAAGATTCAACAATGTTTGTTTAACTTTAAGAATATAAATGTTATAAGTATTGTCCTTTTATGGTCATAGAAATTATAGAAATTATATAAATTTTTGTATTCAAACTTTTGTCGAATTCTTTTCGGTTATTGTAACATTTTTTAACGCAAACAAATTCTGAAGAATACGATGTTATAATTAACCTATGTATGTATATCACCTACATACGATCGTCTGCATATAACTATATAATAAATATATGTACAATTAAAATCATATATAAAGTCGAAGGCGTAGCAAAAAATTGGTTGGTTGTATATATTGTTGATTTCTGTAACTATCGGTTTTATTGTTAGAGTTAATTGATACAACTTGAAACTTCATTACACCGATACTCGACTTTGTTTTGATATTTAGTAGTTCTGTTCTATTATATATGTATAGGGGAAAGTAGGATAAAACCGGTTAGGCGGGTCAAACCGGGTACTTCTGTTTCTTCGTGATAAGTGCTACAATCTTTGGCTAACTCGTGTTATTAGTTGTAGATTGATGTCAACATTAATTTGAGATGAACTGTGCCCATATGCACGATATTTCTTTTTTGAGAGAAGTTCACAATTTTCGAGCCAACAATGATCAATATCGGAGCAACAATCGAGTCGTTATAGATTTTTTCTACACATAACATCTGCTTCAGTAAATGCAGCATTGCATTTTGTACATATTAAAGTATATTGCATTAGTTTTGATTGTAACTTTGTACACCGAAATATACAGCTGCCGTGTTTGTTATTCTTCTTGTGTTGGGGCAAAACCGGTTATCTACACACCTCATGTAATGAAAAGAGGAAAAACTGTTATCCTGACTTTGTCTGCCTACAAAAAACAGTTGGAAACGAAAACTACCACTCAGAAAAAGAAACCATTAAAAATAGCTTTTTGAGACCCCTAAAGTTAAAAAATTAAATAAGAAAGTTCTGCAGCAATGTAGAACAAGAGGATATCTTTATTTGTGATTTTTATCAATAAAATACATCTTTGTATTGTATTTTGATTAAAATAAATCTAGATTTTGTAATTGCACGGTGTTTTACATGTTTTTAAATGTGTACCCGGTTTTCCCCTATTGGTAGTCCAAAACCGGGTATTTTGACTTCTAGAAAAAATCTTGTTATTCTTGGTAACCAAATATTTTTTTTCAGCAACTAGCTTCATTTTCTCATATTTTAAGGTCCACTAAAGAATACTAACGGCAAATTTTTTTTTACTCTAATTTTTTGTAGAAAAACAAATCCAAAAAAGTATCTGGTTTTACCCTACTTTCCCCTATATATAACTATTCTTAACATAAAAAAGGATGCTGACTTTCTAAATTAATTTTGTTAAATAGAAACTAATTTAGTATAAATCTTATTATACTAATAAATGGTTATAAATATTTAAAAAGTAAAGAGGTCTTAGGAATTGAAGAAAAATCACATAAAAAGTGTCAAGTGTCAGCATATGTATGTATTAATATAGCGGAAAAGAAACAGAAAATGTTATTAATCTTCCAAAAATACTTATTTTTAAAAATAGCAAAGAGAGAGAAACAACATCTTAATTAAGCTTAATTTTTTATTATATAACATCCATTTATAAACAAAACGTCCAAGATTTATACATCCTTTCTCTTCGTAACATTTCACATATTCTTCTAGTGTTTATGTTATATAGTTTCATTTTATTATTATACAGTCTATATATTTTATTATCATATACAGTTTTAGTTACACAAATAAACTATTAGCTATAATAACATTTAATTTTATTTAACAAAGCAGTCTCTTACCTGTATGAAGTCTGAATCCGGATAATTTGACAAAATATCCGCTTTCGCTAACATTAACACTTTCACTAAAACACATAATACCGTTTTTGACATAATAATTTTGTTCCTTTTCCTTTTTGTAAATGCTTGCGCTCAAACAGTTCCCGCGTAATCCTTGGCGGCCCAGCTATCAATAGTGACTCTATCGATATTCTGTATAATTCCAATGTGCTAATCAAATCGATGCTTTCTTACGTATATCATTTTTTGAAATGTGTTTAGTACATCAATCTGAGATCTCTTCCAGATTTTCAAAATTTCTCTTTATAACTAATCACGATGCATCTTACATGTCATCAAATTATAAAACTTTTGGTTACTAAATGTTCACTTTTTTTCCATGAAAGCCAATGACGACGCTGTGATGCTGTGAACTGACACATATACAGGGTGGTCCATTTTAAAAGAGCCAGTCAAATATCTCGAAAAATATGGAAGATACAGAAAAACGTTTCAGACAAAAGTTGTTTGGTTCGAAGGGGGACATAAGATGGTGCCATTGATGTGACCTTGGATAGTCATTTGAAGGTCACATGAAGGTCACTTTCAATTTCTTAAATGGAAACCCCTATTTTTTATTACATATTCTTATAGCTTATGTCGAGAGCTTTCCAAAACACTATAATAAAGTATTTTTTCATTAAGTACTTTTTGAGTTATTTTATATTTTAATCTGACATATTTTGATAGAAAAAATAAAATATCTCGTAAAATATTTAGTTCTCGATAATCTTACTGTAATACTTTTATGTACAGAATAATGAGACAAATCAATTAGTAAAAAAAAATAATTGTTTTTAAGAAAAAGTATGTAATTATTTATAATATATTTATAATATATTTGTATATAATGTATTTATAATATATTTTTTTTAACAATTATTTGTTTTTTTCTTTACGCTAATTGATTTGTGTCATTATTCTGTACATAAAAGTATTACGGTAAGATTGTCAAAAACTAAATATTTTAGGAGATATTTTAATTTTTATATCAAAATATGTCAGATTAAAATATAAAATAACTCAAAAAGTACTTAATGAAAAAATACTTTATTATAGTGTTTTGGAAAGCTCTCGACATAAGTTATAAGAATATGCAATGAAAAATGGGGATTTCCATTTAAGAAATTGAAAGTGACCTTCATGTGACCTTCAAATGACTATCCAAGGTCACATCAATGGCACCATCTTATGTCCCCCTTCGAACCAAACAACTTTTGTCTGAAACGTTTTTCCGTATCTTCCATATTTTTCGAGATATTTGACTGGCTCTTTTAAAATGGACCACCCTGTATATTTGGTTGTATCGAACAATAATATAAATGTTATCAGTTTCCCTCTGTAATTCCTCTTAAGGGGTTACATACCTTTGTCGCGCGCAAGAATGGCCTATTTTCGGGAATTTTTTTTTCAGTAAATAATGCAGTAATCAATACAGAGTTTTTTTATTTTATTTGTTATATATTTGAGTATATGTATATAAAAAAGTATTAAGCTTCATAAAAAATTGTAACTTTTATGGCAAGTTGCATGCACCAATGATGAGCGTTCATGATCCTAGTGTCTGCATGATTTTGCATTGTAGGTTAGTTCGATCTGAAAAATAAAAATATTTTCTTATAAAGAAATGTTATATATAGTTACGATCTTTTGAGGGGGATTTTTTAATTTATAAAAATTCACGAAATTAGACAACTTGAAAAAAAGAGTTACAATTTTGCCTCAAGATTTGTCCACTTTTTTTGTTATAAAAAAAAACAAGATCGAAAATCGGAAAAAGCTCTCGATAGATTTTAGAGAATTCTATGAAGAAAATTTTCGTTAAAATTTTATCCAAAAATATTAAAAATTCGCTGAGTTATCGTGCAGACACTGACAAAAAAAGACGTTCTGAGAAAAACGCATTTAAATTTTTAAAATGGAAACTTTTTAATATATCTTTTATAAATCGAACTTACGATTACTCGGCTATTCCGGAGCCATAAGAAGTACCTTCCTGAGCTTCATTTGCCATATTTAGCATTGATTTTGCCTGCCTACGAGCAATTCTCCTTTGTCTATTGCTGCGCCTTGATCCTAGCGTGCATCAACCGGTTTGCGTCCTCTTGCTGACAATAATCGTAAGCGTTTCGTCCAATTTGTATGCCCAATATATCTAATATTCGACGATAGGCATCGGCTCCGTCATTGAAAGTACTCGCAGCCGCATAAGCAGTTTCAATTATTCTAAGGCTGCCAAAAGTCGATTTCGGAGCGATCTTCCAAATTTTATGATTATAGCTTTCATTATTGTTTTGTGTATAACCTCCTAAACACCTTTGCAGCAATTCTTCTTCACTTATGGCTTCATACACAGGTTTAATGGCTGTTTGAACGATGTCTAGTAACGCAGGTATATGTACGTAATTCTTGAGAGTTCCTGCAGTCTTCCCTTGCTGCTCGCATTTTCGTTCATATCTTTGTCAATTTTATGAATATTTTAATGCGCTTTGAATCATTGATTTTTGAAACTATATACAGTTTAATAAGCCGATAAAAAAAATCGATCTTTTTTACTCGGCAAAGGTATGTAACCCCTTAATATAACTTATTGTTAGTAGAAAAGACAACCAGGAAATTGCTGAATTATAAATCTTTAGTTTTGTCACTATTCATGCGCCAAGTTTTAACAGATCATATATATTTTCTATAATTTTTGTTTAATGAAAAACTGTAATTGTGATAAACGTTTTTTATAAATTTTATATATATACTATGCGTGCTCTCGAGGGCCCACTATTCGGGCACAGTATTCTTGATGGACTGCAACATTTGTATCATTTATGGTTTGAATCGAGCGACACATAACGCGCTTGCGTATTTATGATTGGCAATCATTATAAATCATAATAACTGAATCCCCAAATAATCGATTTAAATTAAGCACTTTTGCCGAACCATTATTATTTATTTGCTGCACTGTGTTTGCAACTTATCTTCTTTTGTGAAGATACTCATCGTTATTTTAAAAAGAGTTACACTTTCTATGATCTGTTTAATTTCATATTATTATCATGTTTAATTTACTATTATCAATGAGTAATTAACGTTTATAAATATTGTGTAACGACATTTAATAAACTTCGAAGAGCATATTTCGCAACGGAGGCATTTGTCGGGTGAGAAGGTTTGAATACTCTAATGTAAGATTCGCGTGTCGAACACCGTGGAGATAAGACGTGTTGATAAGCGCAGCTCTGCGAGTGTGCCAAACTCGATCGAATACGCTGTTAACATCCAGATAATCGTGCATATGAAATAAACAACTAAAGGTGCTGCATTGTGTCTCTGACTACAGGCACACGTGCATCCCATCCTGAAAGATGTTTCCAACAACAACGAATCCTACTACAACAGTTTCATTTGCAAGAATAGTACAACAAGGGCAGTTCCCGATAAAAGAACAAGCTATCGTCATGGACTCTGTAGAAGGACATACTGTACAAGAATATACTGTCGCATTAGGAAATTTAATCAACCCGAGAAATATTCGCTATGTCTCACGTATCTCTCACGGAAGAATTTGCTTCTACTTGAATAGCAAGGACATCGTAGACCAACCCACGGACAATAACACAAAGATAAACATTGGTAACAACACACTCGAAATACGCCCGCTTATATCGAAAGCTAAAAGGATTATAATTTCTAACGTATGTCCTATTATTCCTCATACAACTATAGAAGAAGAATTAAAGAAAAAAATGGATAACATCTATTAGAGCTGGTATAAGTATTCCAGAATATGGACATATATTAAGTTTTCGCAGACAGATGTACGTACGTCCAGAAGATGTCCAAAAAATTCCTGAGAATATGCAACTTAATTATGACGATACTACTTATTGGATCTACCTATCTGCGGAGAAGCTAACATGTTTTCTTTGTAAAGAAGAAGGGCACCTTGCAAAATACTGCAAAAATACGGAATCAAATTTGCAAAACTCTTATCATACTAATGCCAATAAGGAGCAAACAACAAACGAAACTTCAGTTAGCAATCAATTACAGGAAACTAATAATTTATTAATTCCAAAAGAAAGTGACTTTCTATCGACTGCTGGACACAAAAGACCTCTCTCAAGCGTGGTATCTACATCCTCTAACCAAAGTGATTCAAAAAATTTAAACACACAAAATGATATTAACGATAGAGTATGGAAAACAGGAAAAAAAAAACTAAAAGGCAACAGATCACAAGCAAAATCGACATAGAGCAACAGTTACAACCAGCTAAGAAATAGCTGACAAATAATGAAGAAAAATACTCTCTCACTTTTAATGACTTTATAGAATTCCTGATAAATACATATGGAAATTCGAACATTAATGAAATTGCTCAAAAATACACAAATGATCTGATGGCACTAAATAACATGTTAACAGACGCATACGGCCTTATTAGCGAACGAAGTCTTAAAAGTAAAATTACATGTCTAAAAAAAAAACTAAAACCCTCTACAGACGATAATATAGAAGACATGTCTAGTGATGCTGTAAGTTCTGGAGAAGATAATGTCACACAATCTCACTAATCATCCTAATAGATGAAAATGGACGCACAACTGCAATCAAGACAACAAGGTACCGATCTACGAATACTGTTCTGGAATGCGAGAAGTATATTAAGACATAAAGAAGAACTTGAAGATATATTAAGAAACATAGACATCTTTGCGTGTGTAGAAACCTGGTTAACACCGGGAAAAAACCTACAATTGACAGGCTTTAATACATATAGAAAGGATAGAACACACACACCTGAAGGGGTATAATAATAATTATACGAAAAAACTTAGCGTTTATAGAATTAAATAATTTAAACATTCCTGCCGATACAGTTGAAATTTGTGGAAATTTGTGTAAATATCAATAATGTAAACCCTTCTTTAAAAATAGTAGTGTGCTACAGAACTCCAGGTTTTATCCTCTCTCAAACACAATGGGAAGACATAATAAATAATATTGAAAGAGATAAAAACTGCACACTTATGAGGGATTTTAATGCCCACCATAAGCTATGGAATTGTTTGAACAATGATAGCAACGGTGAAAGACTATTACATGCTATCGATAATTAGGACATTTTTCTTCATAATCCTAATTCATCTACACATATAGACTTCTATAGAAATAAAAAATCAAATCTTGATCTTATACTGTCAACAATGAGCAATGCAGATAAAATTCATGTAAGAATACATGATGAAACCTGGGGTTCTGATCATTATCCTATCTTTATAAATATAAATACTGAAAAAGGTACTATTATAAAAAAACATTTAAATTACACTCTATTCGTACTGATTGGAAAAAGGTTTTAGAGTGCCTAGAAGAATCTTACGAAGGAACCTTTGCGAAGGATTACGACTCACTATTAGCGAATGAAAAATATAAAATCTTTATTAACTTAATAACAAACACTATTAAACTCTACACTCCAAAAAAAAAAATTGTTAATCGTTCCATGCATAAAAATCCGGTTCTTTGGTGGGATTCTGAATGCGACAAAATTAAAAGATTAAGAAGAGGCGCTTACAAAAAATGGGAATACACGAAAAATTTAGAAGATCTGATAAATTATAAAAAAATAAATGCTGAAGCTAAAAAATTATTTAAAAAAAAGAAAAAAGAAAACTTTAAGGAATTCGTAAAACACATAAATTTCCATACTGATATAAAATTCACCTGAAATAGAAGTAAAATCTTAAAAAACAAATGGACTGAAACAAATACAACACATGTAACGGAAAATTTACAAATCGAAAATCAAAGTGCTATCGCTCTTAGTAAAATTAGTCCCCCATGGGTTCCTAATGATACAGATTACCTACCCAAAAGCAAATCTAATAAATTTTTCGACAAACTCTTCGATCTAATGGAATTCAACATAGCCTTAGGTTCACGTAATGCTAAATCTGCTCCAGGCTTAGATGGAATTAATTACGAAGTTATTCAAAATTTACCCATAAAATATAAATTAATTTTGATAGATATTTACAATCAAATGTACACAACAAACAACTATCCAACAGATTGGATGCATTCTTACATTCACTTCGTAAAAAAACCGGATGGAAAAAGTGTTCGTCCGATAACTCTTACCTCATGTCTTTGTAAACTTTTTGAAACTATTGTTAAAAATAGATTACAATACTGGACTGAACATAATAACTTACTACCTGTCAACCAAACTGGCTTCCGTAAGGGTCAATCCTGTGTAGACAATTTAGTAAAGCTGAGCTTACGTATAGAAGAAGGACTGATACATAAAAAAGACATCCTAGCTGCATTTTTAGATATTCAAGGCGCATTTGATAACGTTAACAGTGATATCTTGTTAAATAAATTAGTTGCCATTGGCTGTGAAAATCATCTTTTACGATTTATAAAATTTTTTACATATCAAAGACATATTCACACTGATATATTAAAGAACGAAATCAGACTAGTTTATAAAGGTCTACCACAAGGAGGAGTTCTCAGCCCCCTTCTTTACGTACTATATGTCTCTGACATAACAAACAATATACCAAAACATGTTTTCGACTCCCAATTTGCCGACGATATCGCAATCTACTGAAAAATTACTCCTTTCAAAAAATGCAAAAATCTTATTGAAAAAACAATAACAATAATCAAAAATAACCTACATTCCCTAGGATTTGAACTCTGCCCACAAAAAACAACACTACTACATTTTAATAATAAACAGGTTACACCGGATCAGACTGAAATCAAAATCGATGAGCATACTATTAAATCTAGTGAAACTATTCGTTTTCTGGGTATAACTTTTGACTACAAAATGACTTTTATACCGCAACTACTATATATATAAAAAAATGCATGAAAGCCCTTAATATCATAAAATTTTTGTGTGAAACATGGTGGGGCTCAGATCCAGAAACCTTATTAATCTTATATAAAAGTCTTGTACGCTCACATATTGATTACGGATGTTTTGTATACTTTCCAACACGAAAAGATTTAAGAGAAAAATTGGAAAAAATACAATATTCAGCAATAAGATCAACTTTGGGTTATCGTATTAGCACACCAACAAACATTTTAATAGCGGAATCAAAACTCCCACTCATTCAGGATCGCACAAGGTTCTTATGCAATAGTTATCTAAGTAAAGTCCTGACTAACACGTGTACACAAATTAACAAAACAATAAACCAATATTATTTAAAAAACAAAAAAAGAAGACATAAAAAGAATAGACTTCTAAAACAATGCATTGACGATACGCTCAATATAACAAAACAAGTTGAGTTGTGCAAATTAAAAACTTGCACATTGCTTCCTCATAATTTTATCTTACAAAGCTTAAGCTGCTTTAATCATGCGGTTTTTTCAATTTTTGCTTCCTCATAGAGGAAGCTATGTGAGTAAAATAAAAATTAAAATGAATTCTTTCACTAATCCTCACTAAATTCAATATCAAACATACTTTAATAATATTCTATTCATGTAAAAAAATTTAATCCTATATCTCAAATTTTCTGAAAGTTACAGCATGTAAAAACATTTTTCAAAAATTTCAAAATTTTATAAAAAATGAACCCTTTCACGGATATTCACCAAATTCAATATCAATCATCCTTTAATAATATTCTATTCATGTAAAAAAATTTAATCCGATATCTCAAATTTTCTGAAAGTTACAGCGTGTACAGACATTTCTCAAAAAATTCAAAATTTTATAAAAAATAAACCCTTTCATCGATACTCACCAAATTCAGTAGTAACTATCCTTTAATAATATTTTATCCATCTAAAAAATTTAACCTGATATCTCAAAATTTGCGAAAGTTACAATGTATACAGACATTTCTCAAAAAATTAAAAATTTTATAAAAAATGAACCTTTTCATCGATTCTCACCAAATTCAATACCAACCATCTTTGAATGATACTCTATCCATGTAAAAAAAAATTAACCCGGTATCTCAAAAATTGCGGAAGTTAGAGGTTGTACAAAATATCGCGTACATACACACACACACACGCACACGCACACGCACACGCACACGCACACGCACACGCACACGCACACGCACACGCACACGCACACGCACACGCACACGCACACGCACACGCACACGCACACGCACACGCACGCACGCACGCACGCACGCACGCACACACACACACACACACACACACACACACACACACACACACACATACATACAGACATTTTTTAGGAATATGATTTTCCGACGTTTTGGAACATTCTAAACACATTGGCATAGAAAACTCGAAAAAAAATTTTGTCACGAAAACAAAGCTTCCTCTATGAGGAAGCAAAATTTACACATCCATAATCATTATGATATTTATAGCTTTGATTTTGAAACAGTTATTACTTCAATCCCGATCAACACCAAAATTGGAAAACATCTTAAACAAAATGTAAACCCTAACACTTCTCTCAATAAATTTATTTCAAAACATAATTCATACACTATATATACAGATGGTAGTAAAATTAACGAATCAAACTCAGTAGGAACAGCTTGTATTTGCCAAGAATTAAACATTATTAAAAAAAGAAACATTACAAATACTGCTTCTGTCTTCACGGCGGAATGTATCGCATTAAACATTAAACGATGCTCTAGACATCGCTCTTCTCAATCCAGACCATAATTTCAAAATTTTTTCAAACTCCCTCAGTGCGCTTTTATGTCTTCAAAACCCCAAAATAGACATAAAAACTAATAGTTATATTCTTAAAATTAGAAAGAAATATAATGAATTCAAGCAAAAATCCACAAACAGTAATATAGAACTGTTGTGGATCCCATCGCACATAGGCATACAAGGGAACGAGAAGGCTGATATTTTAGCAAAACAGCGACTGTAGCACAGCCAGACAATGGTATTACTATTCCATTTACTGATTTCCATGAATGACTCGAATACAAATGCAACCTAAGCACCAAAAAGTATATTAAAGAACAGGGTCAAATAAAAGGCAAAGATTATTTCAAATATTACTACAAAAACAACAATAAACCATGGTTTGCAAATAAAGGTCTTTCACGAGAAAGTATTGTCACTATTAACCGTTGCAGATCAGACCATTATAATCTCGCTGCATCACTATCACGAGTAGGCATTATAAAAGAAACAAAATGCGAATGTAACGCTAATATACAAGATCTAAACCATATAGTTTGGAAATGCCCATTATTTGACACCCAAAGACTGGAGTTAGTTGAAAAATTAAAAAAATGCAAACTATACCTATCTCTAGATATAAGATTAATACTCAGTAAACCAAATATTGAAGCAAGCACACATGTATATCATTTCCTAAAAAGGTGCAATTTACAAATATAAGCAAACATATTATTTTTTTTTATTGGATAAAAATAATAGCCTGGAAAGAACCCATCCAGCCAGCTGATACACATATATAATACAGAAAACTTGGCTAAAAACAACTTAGTTGTTTAACGTACATAGGTTAACAGAGAAATACAATCTTTAGAGAGCTTACAAATTAATATAATTTAAAAGAAACTAAGATAATTTAAAGAAATCACAAATTAAAAAAATGAAAATTATTCAAATACTAATAAAGATTAATACTAATGTTAGAATAACATAAAGAACAAAGAAATAGCTTATTGTAAAATAAAAATAACCTGAAATGAATTAAATGCCAAAATATAAATAAGAAAACTATATAAGAAAACGAAAAACTATAACTAAACTTAAAACTAGATACTCAATACATAATTATTTATTTATTTATTTTTTTTACTCGATGAAATGAATACAACACAAAATTTTGATTCGTAAAATAACTGTATAACAAGAACTTAAAATAATCAAATTCTTTTGTCAATATTCATAAAAAATGATTCCAACGATAAAACTATATCATTATTTAAATCCAATAAAATGGATTCCATTTGCCAAGGCAATGTATTATACACTTTGCATACCTTCTTCACCAATGAAGCCCTTTCTCGATTAAATAGCGAACATTCCCAAAAAACATGGTTGGCAGTCTCCAGCTGGTTACATGACACATAAAGCGGGGAGTTTACAATACGGAATCTGAACAAACTCTCGTTAAGGGACATATGTGAACTTCTTAATCTGCAAATGTTCACAACTGTTTTTCTACTAAGAGATAATTTATGAAACCAACTGCGTCTAGAAAAAGAAAAGTAATTCTTAAAATAAAAAGATCCACGGTCAGAACCAAAAGTCTTACACCAATCAAAGAATTTTTCAAACATTTCATCTTTCCACAGAAGCTTAAAATCCTGAGTGGGAATACCAATTTAGGTCAATACCTAATCTGACTGCTATTTTAGCTTTGCGATCCGCTAATTCGTTACCAAGGATTCCTTTATGAGCAGGAATCCAAACCAGTTTAATGTCAAATCCTGTATTTTTGAGAGAGAGAAGATCTTCTCTAATATTAGAAATAATATAAGATTTCTTTGCCAGAAATATCAAAAGATAAAACAGAAAGGACCGATTTTGAATCAGAAAATATTGTGACAGATTTAATACCCCTTTCACGAATAGAACCAATAGCCTCTAACAAAGCCATTGCCTCGACTGTAAAAATAGAGATAAAATTTGGAGCTCTGAAAAGTTTAGATAAAGATTCATCAAGATTGGTAATAGCCAAACCAGTAAATCTAGCCTTCTTTTGTTTCGAGCCGACTGTAAATAAACAAAAAAAATCATCAAGATTGACAGCAAATTTATCTCTAAAAACTAAATCAGGCTGACAAACATGAAGAAGATAATGCCCAGATTCTAAGTCGATAAAAGGTATATACGAGATAGATTCATAGTTTTTAGAAAAACCTAAAAGTCTTCCATTTTTTTCCAAAAGATGAGAGTAATTTTTAACAATTCTAAAGTTGATAACCAAAGGAATATTCAAAAATCTGTTGATTATAGTGGGATTATCTTCAATATCTATAATTGAATCTAAAATAGGGCTAAGCGGGTAGTGGCACCCGTTTGACCACGTTAATATTGACCACGATCCCAATTGACCACGTTGAGATTGACCACGTTGCGATTGACCACGTTGATATTGACGGGAGCGGTGCACTTGGACACAGTACAATTGGACATGTTGCAAATGGACACGAAACTTTGCACACGGCTCAATTGGACACAGTGCATTTGGACACAATAATTTTGGACACAGTAGCTTTTGGACACAGAAGAAAATTAATTTGGACACCGTTCAGTAGCACATTGGTCAGATGCACACCGTTCAGTTGCACACCGTTCAGTTGCGCACATAAAAATGCACACCGTTTAGTTTAACACATAAAAATGCACACCGTTCAGTTGCACACCGCTCAGTTGCACACCGTTCAGTTGCACACCGTTCAATTGCACACCGCTCAGTTGCACACCGCTCAGTTGCACACCGCTCAGTTGCACACCGCTCAGTTGCACACCGTTCAGTTGCACACCGTTCAGTTGCAAGCCGTTAATTTGCCCACCGTAGTTGTAAAGCGAGGTCTACCCTGCTTACCGGCGGGGAGGGTGCGGGAGGGGGGCCGAAGGCCCCCCTTGCACCCCCCCGTGTGTGTGTGTGTGCAACTGAGCGGTGTGCAACTGAACGGTGTGCAACTGAACGGTGTGCAACTGAGCGGTGTGCAACTGAGCGGTGTGCAACTGAGCGGTGTGCAACTGAGCGGTGTGCAACTGAGCGGTGTGCAACTGAGCGGTGTGCAACTGAGCGGTGTGCAACTGAGCGGTGTGCAACTAAGCGGTGTGCAACTGACCGGTGTGCAATTGAGCGGTGTGCAACTGAACGGTGTGCAACTGAACGGTGTGCAACTGAACTATGTGCAACTGAGCGGTGTGCAACTGAACGGTGTGCATTTTTATGTGTCCAACTAAACGGTGTGCATTTTTATGTGTGCAACTGAACGGTGTGCAACTGAACGGTGTGCAACTGACCGGTGTGCTACTGAACGGTGTCCAAATTAATTTTCTTCTGTGTCCAAAAGCTACTGTGTCCAAAATTATTGTGTCCAAATGCACTGTGTCCAATTAAGCCGTATGCAAATTTTCGTGTCCATTTGCAACGTGTCCATTTGCACCGTGTCCAATTGTACTGTGTCCAAGTGAAGGCCACTCATATTGACCACGTTGAAATTGACCACGGTCCCGATTGACCACGGTCCCGATTGACTACAGTCCCGATTGACCACGTTGATATTTACCACGGTTCCGATTGACCACGGTCCCGATTGACCACGTTGATATTTACCACGGTTCCTATTGACCACGGTTCCGATTGACCACGGTCCCGATTGACCATGGTTCAAATTGACCACGGACCCGATTGACCACGTTGATATTGACCACGGTCCCGATTGACCACGTTGATATTGACCACGGTCCCGATTGACCACGTTGATATTGACCACGTTAATATTGACCGCGGTCCCGATTAATCACAGTCCCGATTGACCACGTTGATATTTACCACTGTTCCGATTGACCACGGTCCCGATTGACCACGGTTCAAATTGTCCACGGACCCGATTGACCACGTTGAGATTGACCACGTTGATATTGACCACGGTCCCGATTGACCACGTTGAGGTTGACCACGTTGATATTGATCACGGTCCCGATTGACCGCGTTGATATTGACCACGATCCCAATTGACCACGTTGATATTGACCACGTTAATATTGACCACGTTCCCGATTAATCACGTTTATATTGACCACAGTCCCGAGCTGTATAACTCTTGAGTCATAACTGTGAGATATTTGCGCGGGCATTTATAGACGGACACTCTGTATGTATAAGTAAATAAAATTGCCATGAAATTTCTTGTTTATTTAATCATATTGATATTTTTGATATGATATTGATATTTGATATTTTTTTTATATCTCTTTTGATTGATAATGTGTTAAATACAGTGTAATTGCATTTTTCTTAAAATCTGTTTTTATTGTTTTTCAAGACATCTTCTTGCATATGAATCAATATGGTGATTTAATGCTCGATGCTTCGTTGATCCAGACGATCTGCTATGTATATGTCAATTTGTGTGCAATAATTCAAAGTCACGCAGAATAGATTAATGAGGGTTAATAAGAAATCATAACCGCTTCTCTTACATTAGCAAATAATACATGAAAGTATAGCTCTTCTTGATTATTGAAACAATTTTGTTTAACGTTTGTTTTCGGTAAGTTAGTTAACTTCTCCAAGTAAGTGACTTTATCTTAATACGACTTTTCTTTTTAAAAGTTTATTTGTCATTAAAATTTCAATAACGTTTGTTTAACTTCAAGAATATAAATGTTATAAATATTGTCTTTTTATGGTCATAGAAATTATATAAATTCTTGTATTCAAACTTTTGTCGAATATCTTTTCGGTTATCTTTACATTTTTTAACACAAACAAATTCTGGAGAACACGATGTTATAATTAATCTATGTACATTACCTAGGTAAGATCGTATGCATATAGCTATATAATGAATATATGTACAATTAAAATTATATATGAAGTCGAAGGCGTAGCAAAAAATTAGCTGGTTGCATATATTGTTGATTTCTATGACTATTGTTTGTAGCTTTATTGTTAGAGTTAATTGATACAACTCGAAATATCATTATACTGATACTCGACTTTGTATCGATATTTAATAGCTCTGTTCTGTTATATATTGTTACGTCCGGTAGATTCCACGATCTTTTTCTTTCATAAAAACTCTTTCACTGATATAAAAAATTACGCCCTGGAACCTTTCTGCACACGACGTAAACAATAAACCAAGAAATATCTAGCAGGCGAGACTAATCTTTCAAAACGATAAAATTTGTTTAACCATGAGACGGATCAATAAATATTCCGAGACTAAGACCCACATCAAAGATTTGAAAATTTTAAACAAAGATAAGAGACCCTCGAACGCTAGAAATCTAGACCATGTGCGTACGGAAAACAAACAGATGGATCAAATATTCAACTCTAAGGTCCGCGCAACGGGCTTAAGGGTTTAAAACAAAGGATAAGGAGAGGGACAGGGACAATGGTTTACAGATGAAACCAAGATCCATAACCAGAACTCGCGATACTTGACACCGCGTGCTCGCCTGCCAGACCACCCTCTTGTGTTATCTGTTTGAGATAAATTTCAACGGGAATAATAAAAATGTCAACTTAGCCGATCATAACGGACTATCCAATAGGCTGGACTTAACTTCTAAAAACAAAAGCCTACACCAATAGACGCAATTTCTGGACCTTCTTCTAGAAGAGTAGCACCTCCTACTCAGGAGAAGGGTAAATAGTAAAGATTTGATTTGCTAAAAAAGAATTCTGATTGCCTAATGAAGAGGGTACGTGGGGAGATGCTAAGATTCGAGGATACGCGAAATCTTCGCTCAAAAATTCATTCCGTTTTCGTTCTTCAACCGACTCACTACTTAGCTAGTAGTCAGTTCTGAGCTCAAGTATTCGTTTTCCCGCGACTCTAAATTGAGTAGAGAGCGAGTTTAAATAAAAGTGAAAGACCTAGTGATACTTAAGTGTTAAGTGCCAGCAAGCCGTTGTTTAAACCAGCAACAACAAGCCGGGTTCCCGAGCCATCATTGCCGAGTCCATTCCGATCAGCTACGACAGCTGGAGCCGAAGTACACTTAGCCACTACAAGTTTCGTCCAACGCATTCTCAAGTAGTAAGTGGGTTGAACAATTTTCAATTCTTTTCCTTTCCTTTTATTATTATTATTATATTTTACGTCTTGTATTCCAAAATAATTCTTGGATCGATCAGTATCTCATTTCGATACTTCGTACTTAGATCTTGATTTGCTTCCCTGTGCAACCTTCTCCTTCTTAATCCTCATACTTCTTCCCTTGAAATATTATCTCGAATCCCCTTTTTTTTCACTTCCTACCAGTCACCACGAGTTACCTGTATTTTACAGCGCGACTCTCGACTTCTTATCAGTCACCACGAGTTACCTGTATTTTACAGCGCGACTTTCGACTTCCTATCAGTCACCACGAGTTACCTGCATTTTACAGCGCGACTCTCGACTTCCTACCAGTCGTCGAGAGTTACCTGTATCTTACAGAGCGACTCCCGACTTCCTCCCTATCGTCGAGAGTTACCTATATTTCACAGAGCGACTCCCGATTTCCCGTCCGTCGCCACGAGTTACCTGTATTCCGCAGAGATACTCGTGATTTACAACCTGCAATTAAAAGTCACCTGTATTCTACAGAGCGACTCTCAGTTACATTTGTCACCCTTTTTACTCCCAGTTCGTCCGAAAATTTTCATATAGAAATATAAAATATAAACTTTCTTTATTATCCGGATCCGAAATCTAGAGTAATTCAGTTAATTAAAGAAAACTTCCAAGAATTGTTTCGTGAATTAAGAATTTCTTCACAACCGATTTCAGTATTATCATTACTCATCACGGCCCCTTTCCTTAATGGATAGATTAAATCAATCTTCACGCGCGACCATCAAAGGTTCGCGAAATCATCGGAATAGACAGCTGAGAAAAGAATTGGCTCGGGCGGCCGCGGACCCTAATTACACTATATATTATAAGAAATTTAACGTAGATAAGCATTCCTTCGACCTAAGAACTCATCGTTTAATTAGAATATATAATAAGCAAACACGAACACATAAAATACACAATCTACCACCTTGTCCTCCTACTTCTTCTCCTCATTATTCTACCCCCTCTTATTCACCCGTCTCTTCCCCCGAGCGTCACCCGTCACCTGCTTTCCATGGATCCCCTCAACAGTTAGAAAATCTTACTCCTCTTCCTCCCTCTGAACATTCACCTACCTTCGCCGAATCTCCTCAACAGCTAGAAAATCCTGGTCCCCCCTCTCTCTCCGGATATTCGCCTGCTTTCCCTGAATTCCAGCAACCGCCGAGAAATCCTACTCCCCCTCCCCCCTTCGACTACCCACCATCTCTCGACCATCAATCGTCGAGAATTCCCACTTCTCCTTCCTCTTCACACCTCGAATCGTTCAATCTTCCAGGAGAGTAGATAGCCCAGTCGGGATGTACATTTGAAATTGCATTAATTAATTGCAGCAATTTTCTTTTTCTATTCGTTGGAGGGGGTCATTAGTAGTCTAAATCCAGATTTTCGGGACTCCACCCTTGTTGCTTCAGCCGCCATCTTGAATTTAAGGGTGAATTAGTTTTTATTAAATAACTCGCTTATTTTCAACTTTAGGCTAAAAATGGTAATAACAAAACTTGTAGAAAATTTAATTCTCTATAACTTTGGTCATTAGCATTTTTCGTCTACGATCGATATTTTTCGACGTAAACCTCGATCGATTAACTGAACCTTAGGCTGAAGCCGCTGACGCGTCGTTTCGTGTGCGCACCGGCTCGCGATGCCAATGTTTTGGGTAGGCGGGTCAACTTTAGTCCCGTTATATTGGCCATAGACGTAGGGCCGAAAGTATTGACCCTAGGAGAAAAAAATGTAAGGACCAAAGTAGTAGGAAATTTTATTCCCTACAATTTTGTTTATTATCGTTTATACGCTAAAGTTAAAAATAAATGAGATAATACAATAATTAAATTTCACCCCACTTTTTCAGATTTTAGTCGAAAAATATCGATCATAGACAAAAAATGCTAATAACCAAAGTTATAGAGAATTAAATTTTCTACAAGTTTGGTTATTACCATTCTTAGTCTAAAGTTGAAAATAAGCGAGATATTTAATAAAAACAAATTCCTTAAATTCAAGATGGCGGCTGAAGCAACAAGGGTGGAGTCCCGAAAATCTGGATTTAGACTACTAATGACCCCCTCCAACGAATAGAAAAAGAAAATTGCTGCAATTAATTAATGCAATTTCAGCTCTTTTTTTGGTACATCCCGACTGGGCTAACAAGGGGAGGGCCAAACGTGCCCATCTCAGATTCAAGCGCTGATTTTTCTATGAATAGTCCTTAATGAGAAAGTAATTGTGTTAAAGTTTTAGCGCGCGCTTTTCACGCATTCGTCCAAAAAAAATTATGAAAGATTTTCCAGCACGACTTAACCGCTTCGCGATAAACGATAATCGAAGCGACCGTGTGGCTGAGCGGGTAGCGCTCAGGTCTTGTAAGCGCGGGATCGCTGGTTAGAATCCCCGAGTGTAATTTTTTTTTTTGTATAATTTTATTTTTTTCGTTCCCAGCAACATTTTAGCATTAAATAAATAAATATTGTGCGAGTTTTTCATAATAACATAAATTGCTTTCTATAAAAAAACAATAGGAAATGAACAATGTTTAATTAAATCGTAAGAAATATGTTAATTAGTAAAATAATAATTATATAAACAATAAATTCACAATGCCCTATAAATGAAAATATTTCGTTTGAATTTCATGCGTTAGAGGTTCACAATTTTGATATTTTTATTATTCGGTTTCGGATTGTTTTTCGTATATCTGACTTTGGAAAGAGAGTCGGTTGTTTGAAACAGTCGACCGTTAGTTTCGACAGTAGAAAGTGGACGTTTTTAAGCAGTGCCGAAAAATAAAAATTTAAAAGATGGAGTCAACATCTGATTCTCCAACGAAAAGTTATGAAGAAAAAGATTCGCTCGCGGGAAATAGTGAGGATAACGAATCTTCGCTACCAGAAGAATTTGCGAAACTTCAGATGAAAGGCGCCGTGGTTTACATGGACAAACTTCTGGAGGAAAATAATCTGGTCACAGTAGAACCACCTTCGACGATTACCTATGAATCGATGCTTATCGGAGAAGAAATGTTTCACAATACTGTACAAATGATCGCCGAAAAAAAATTAATCAGCGATGAAGAATTAATAGCGATACACGAAGCTGACGAAGAATGTTCTTTCCAGGAGTTAGAAGATGATGATTCTGATGAATATGAACCGGATAAAAAGAAAGTGAAACAAATGGGGTATATTTCGCTTGATTATAAAATAAAAGTTATAAATATTGCGAAACAACATCCTAGTTGGAGTATATCAAATCTTCAGAAAAAAGGATGTAGCCGTTTAAAGAGCATGAAGGAGTTGAAGAGGTGGGAAGAACATATTAAAATGGGCGGAACAACAATCGATAAGTATTCTACTATTGATTCTTGGACGCATGATCGTTTCATGGAGGCTCGAGAAAATTTACAACAAGTCACAAAAGAAACCTGCAACAGTGGGCTTTGGCTGCTGCAAGTCAATTTGAAAACTTCGACTTCAAAGCTTCTCCTTCCTGGGTGAAAAGATTCAAGCGAAAGCACAGGATTCGACAACGAAAAATCACGAGATACGTGAGTGAAAGAGAGATCGTTACGATGGAAGAAATTTTGGCTTCAGCAGAACAATTTCGAATTCAAGTACGAGATGTAATTCCAAATTTCCAAAAAAAATTCGTCATCAATACCGATCAAACAGGTAATTTAAACAAATTAAATTTCACAAATTGTGAACATTTGGAAATAGTTTATATACATTATCATTACTTTTCTTCCTTATTATTTACTTTGTATATTCATTTTTTTTACAATACATTTTGTATCATATTACAGGTTGCCAGTATCAGTCCACGTTTGACAGAAGTCTTGCCGAACAAGGATCAAAAACTGTTCTCGTCAAAAAGCAAAATTTGAATAAAACCACGCATTCATATACGGCCCAATACGCAATCACACTGTCCGGGGAATTGATACCATATGTATTTGTCTGTTTACAACAATCAACAGGTAATTTTGGGCCCAGAGTTCAAAAATCTATTGACGAATTTGTAACAAAATATAAAAACATTGTTGTTACTAGTTCGAAGTCCGGAAAATTAACGACGCAACTGTATAAAACTTTTTTGACAACAACTTTATTACCGTACGTCCAAGAAAACAAATTTTTATTGTTGATTGACTCTTGGGGGGGACAAACAAACCCGGGCATGTACGATGAAATTTTTAAAGACGATAGGAGTATAGGAACTTGTAGTATTAAAGTAATTCCGCCAAAATGCACGCCTATATGCCAACCTTGCGACGTCTATTTCTATAGACAAGTTAAAAATTTAATCAAGCGTCTTCAAAACTGTTCCTACTTGATTGAACAGAATCGCGAAATATCATCTAGGGAAGATTGTATTAAAATTCACTCCATTGTTCATCATCAATTGTCGTCGCCAATATTTGCAAATATATTGCGTTATGCATGGTTTGCTTCGAAACTTTGTGATGAAAGGGAAATATTTGTAAATGTAAACCAAGCCTGCTTTCCTACAGATATTTTAAAAACGCCCTGCACATGCAAAAATACTGCGTTTATCAGATGTGCAAGATGTGCTAAAAATTTATGTTTTCATTGTTTTTACGATCAGTACCATCCGGCATCTTGCACGGGTGTTATTGATTCCACCGATTAATGTAAAACAATTTTGTAATATGTCAACATTGACAATAAAAAATTTATATTATACAAATTTGTTTCATTTATTTTCGTTGCTCACAAGGTCAGGTATACGAAAAACAATCCGAAACCGAATAATAAAAATATCAAAATTGTGAACCTCTAACGCATGAAATTCAAACGAAATATTTTTATTTATAGGGCATTGTGAATTTATTGTTTATATAATTATTATTTTACTAATTAACATATTTCTTACGATTAAATTAAACATTGCTCATTTCCTTCTGTTTTTTTTATAGAAAGCAATTTATGTTATTATGAAAAACTCGCACAATATTTATTTATTTAATGCTAAAACGTTGCTGGGAACAAAAAAAAATAAAATTATACAAAAAAAAAATTACACTCGGGGATTCTAACCAGCGATCCCGCGCTTACAAGACCTGAGCGCTACCCGCTCGGCCACACGGTCGCTTCGATTATCGTTTATCGCGAAGCGGTTAAGTCGTGCTGGAAAATCTTTCATAATTTTTTTTGGACGAATGCGTGAAAAGCGCGCGCTAAAACTTTAACACAATTACTTTCTCATTAAGGACTATTCATAGAAAAATCAGCGCTTGAATCTGAGATGGGCACGTCTGGCCCTCCCCTTGTAAGAGGAATAAGGCCGGTTCTAACGCAGGTCCTCTGAGGGGGGGGGGGACCATCGCGGGGGGTATGACGTCACGCGGGAACCACGTCCTAACCGGTAGGCGAGGGGTTCGACCGCGTCCTAACCAATAGGCAAGGGGTTCGACCGCGTCCTAACCGGTAGGCGAGGGGTCCGCGGAGAGAGGGAGGGGGACCGCGGTGAAACCGGTTGACGAGGGATCCGCGGAGAGGGGGAGGGGGACCGCGGCGAAACCGATAGGCGAGGGCCCCCCGGAAAGGGGGGAGGGGGACCGCGGCGAATCCGGTAGGCGACAGGTCCGCGGGGAAGAGGGGGACCGCGGCGGAACCGGTAGGCGACAGGTCCGCGGGGAAGAGGGGGACCGCGGCGGAACCGGTAGGCGAGAGGACCGCGGGGAAGAGGGAACGCACGCGTCCGCGAGTAGGTGTGAGAGAGATAGCGCGAGGCGTCCGCAATGTGTGGGAGAGGGATAGCGCTAATGACATTCTATGGGTGTGGGAGAAGGATAGTGCGAGGCGTCCATATGAGCGTAAGACAAGGATAGCGTATGCATGCACGTGGGAGGAGGATGGCGTTCGCATACACGTTGGAAAGAGATGGCGCGAGGCATGCACTTGGGAGAGAGAGAGTGAGATAGCGCGAGGCACGCAATTGGGAGAAGGATAACGCGCGAGTAGGAAAAGGATAGCGTCCGCATTGGCGTGAGAAAAGGATGACGTCCGCATGCACTTGGGTGGGAGGAAGAGGGGGTGAGAGAGAGAGGGAGAGAGAGAGGGAGAGGGGGAGAGAGGGAGAGGGGAGAGAGAGAGGAAGAGGGAGGGGGGAGGGAGTCAGGGGGAGGGGGTGGGAGGGAGGGCGGGAGAGAGAGAGAGAGAGAGAGAACGAGGCATGCATAAGTAGGAAAAGGAAACAAAGAGGCGCAGAAATAGTCAACATTTTTTATATAATATAATAATAATGTTTATTTAATATAAATGTGTGTGTATGTGTAAAAAAAATAATAGACAAAAAAAAAATTAAAAATAAAAAAATAAATTAATAAAAACAAATTATAAAAAAAATTATAATAAAAACAAAAATAAATTAATTAAAAAAACAATAAAAAACAATAGAAGCAAAAAAACATTTTTTAAAAAAAAAAATCCCTCCCGACTGCTGCCAACAAAAGCCCAACATTGAATTAATAAAATAATAGACAAATTAATAAAATAATAGACAAAAAAACAATATAAAAAAAAACAATAGAAATAAAAAAAATTATATAAAAATAATATAACAAAAATAAATTAATAAAAAAAATAATGAAAAAATAATATAACAAAAAAATATTTCCAATAAAACAATTTGCTTAGAAAAGTTTGAAATAATATCTTTTATTATATTATTATTATTATATATTTAGTATAATATTAAGTATAAGAAATCACACAAATAAGTTTATTCGAAGTATTATTTATTTATTGTTAATTTTAATTTATTCCTATAACATGTTTATTTAATTATTAATTATTGTTTATAACATGTATTTTTTAATTATTAATTATTATTATTTGAATTTATTATTTGTTTGAATTTATTCTTATAACATGTTTATTTCAATTATTCTTATTACATGTTTTGCACTATATGATTTAATAATTAATTATACTTTCTTATTATACTAATTATTAATTGCATATTTTACAAGAGCAGTCGGGAGACGCCAAGTAAGATTCGTTGCACGTGCGCGCATGCGCGCACACGCGCATATGCATGCACCACGCACGTACACGCATATGCATGTATACGTACATACATACACACGCATACACACGCACACGCATGTATACGTACATACATACACACGCATACACACGCACACGCATACCTACGCACATACACGCATATGCACGCACGCACGCACATATGCACGCACGCACGTACACGCAACGCATGTATACCCATATAGATACATACACATGCATACGTTTACGCACCCATATGCATACACACGAACACGCATACGTACGCACGTATACGCATACGCATGCACGTACACGCAAATGCATACGCACACATTCACTAGCTTGGCGTCTCCCGACTGCTCTTGTAAAATATGCAATTAATAATTAGTATAATAAGAAAGTATAATTAATTATTAAATCATATAGTGCAAAACATGTAATAAGAATAATTGAAATAAACATGTTATAAGAATAAATTCAAACAAATAATAAATTCAAATAATAATAATTAATAATTAAAAAATACATGTTATAAACAATAATTAATAATTAAATAAACATGTTATAGGAATAAATTAAAATTAACAATAAATAAATAATACTTCGAATAAACTTATTTGTGTGATTTCTTATACTTAATATTATACTAAATATATAATAATAATAATATAATAAAAGATATTATTTCAAACTTTTCTAAGCAAATTGTTTTATTGGAAATATTTTTTTTGTTATATTATTTTTTCATTATTTTTTTTATTAATTTATTTTTGTTATATTATTTTTATATAATTTTTTTTATTTCTATTGTTTTTTTTTATATTGTTTTTTTTGTCTATTATTTTATTAATTTGTCTATTATTTTATTAATTCAATGTTGGGCTTTTGTTGGCAGCAGTCGGGAGGGATTTTTTTTTTTAAAAAATGTTTTTTTGCTTCTATTGTTTTTTATTGTTTTTTTAATTAATTTATTTTTGTTTTTATTATAATTTTTTTTATAATTTGTTTTTATTAATTTATTTTTTTATTTTTAATTTTTTTTTTGTCTATTATTTTTTTGTTAATTTAATTTTTTTCAATTGTTTTTTTTTGTTATATTATTTTTTCAATTGTTTTTTTCTATTGTTTTTTTTTATTGTTTTTTTTATTAAATAATTGTATCAATACTTAGGAATAGATATTATTTCAAACTTTTCAAAGCTTATTTTATTTAAATATTAAAATTTTTGTTTTTGTTATTTTTTATTGTTTCTTTTTTATTTTATTTTTCTAATGTTTTGATCCTCTTGAATGCGAATCAAATATCCAAAAGTTGTTATTTAATTTAAATATAGCAACAGAAATTCCGTTTACAGTTAATATACCATAATTATGATCCTGAAAGAAAATATTTAAAGCATTTTTCAAATTAGGAAATCCTTCTGCACTATTGTCGTTATATAAATGCCCTGATATACTACTATCTTGAGTAATAAAAAGGTTAATAACATTTCCAAATATTTCAATATCTGTATGTAGTTCATCAACTGATAAAAAATCTCTGTTGATTTCAGCAAGATGAGGATTCTTACGTTTTGATATACTTGTTACATATAACGCATCTCCTATTAATAAAATAGTATCGATAAGATTCTTTGTCCAAGTTTGAAGATTATGTAATAAAGACATAGCTATAGCAACCGCTGCAATTGCAGTGCACTGTTTCCCTCTAGTAGCATCAGAAAACATATCATGACCTTGATGTATGGAACCTCTGATTATTGCTCTATTCCCAGCTATTTCGATCAAATCAGTTTTATTTATTACCTGCTCTGTAGATGGGACAAAATTATTAACATCAATATTTGTATTATTGTCCTGTGTTACGATTACTTGACATATTTGTGAAATATCAAGATTTGCAGCATCAAAATTAATATTAATGTTTCGATATAAAGGATTATTTTGAATTAACCACAATAAAGCAGCTGATAAATTTTGTACGTTTATTTGAAATTGTCGGCATCGTTGAACATTCTCAAGTTGTTCACATACAATAATCATACCTATTCTGGTAATTGGTAATGGTAATTGCTCCGATATTTCTTCTATATCTTGTGCAAATAAAACAGCTTGCCCTCGAAAACCTGATTGACCGAATCGTCCACCTAATTTAATAATTTTTATAAATGGAACAATTCTTGATAAAAGTCTTTGTTCCATGTCACTTAAATTTCGTATAACATCTGGTATTTCATCCAAAAACATAGCATTCCAATATGCTTGTGTTGGAACTTTGCCTTTTTTTATCAAATTGGCACAACGAAAACATGTAATTATTGTATTTAGTTCGCGTAACTCGGTAGGAAAAATATTTATCGTTGTAGGAGATATTTTCGTAATACATATTTGTTTTTTATAATATAATTTTTTACAAACATCACAACTAATATCCGCAAAGGACGATATAGTTAAATAAAATTGTTGTAACAACATTTTCCTATGCGTATCAATATCATATTGTGGAATTTCCTGAGGGATCGATAACACATTACTAGCATGTAATGTTTGATTATTGGATAAAAGCGCATTAGTTACATCTTGTGAAACGTGTTCATTATTATGTAACAATTGCTTTCTCGCTACATTTAATATTTGTACGTTGTTCGCTGTAGAACATGCTGTTGTATTTTGCTTTCTATAGCGCGCTTTGTATTTCGCTGCATAATTTTTTCGTCCAATATTTTTATTATACCTCTTCTTTCTTCGTGTTACCTGAAGAAGACTTAATATATATAATATTTATCTGATAAGTATACTGTTATATATAATTTTATATTCTATTTAATATTCTATTCTTCTATATAATTTCTATATAATTTCTATACAGTTTTATATAGAAATAATAATAATTGTATTACATATATGTATAAATGCATATATGTATAAATGCATATATGTATAAATGCATATATGTATAAATGCATATATGTATAAATACATAATATGTATAAATACATATATGTATAAATACATAAGCTAATAAAATATAAACAAACAAAATTTAAAATATAAACAAATTCTTGATTTATCTTCTTTCGTCTTGAAATCCTTCTTGTCTGCTTTATTTTGATACTAGAATCTTATTAGCTCCATTGATGTCCATCCATTTTTACTCCTTTCTGTTTTCTGTCTTCACATATAAGGCGCAACACTGCTGCCAATAATAAGCACATAAGTGCGGCGCAATAATGCTGCCAATACGTGTAGTGCTGTTCATTCTTCTTTTTGCCCTCATGTTTCTTCATTCTATATATATACACAAGTTTCATAATTATTATAATTATATATAAAACATGTAATACAAGATGTACTATATAATAATAAAGAAGAATAATGAATCATTATATACTTATCATGCAACTTCAATGTATCTTTTATTCTTCCAAGTATTTTCGCTGCAATCTTTTTATTAATGAACAACATAATATAATCACAAGAGAGAGAGAGAGAGAGAGAGAGAGAGAGAGAGAGAAATAGACAGAGGAAGAGACTAAAATAATAATATCTAAATTGAAATATATAAACTTTAACGTAACCATAATGATAGCTACGCAGACAAATATATAAACTGTACAGCCATAATTATAGCTACGCAGACAAATATATAAACTGTACAGCCATAATTATAGCTACGCAGACAAATATATAAACTGTACAGCCATAATTATAGCTACGCAGACAAATATATAAACTGTACAGCCATAATTATAGCTACGCAGACAAATATGTAAACTGTACAGCCATAATTATAGCTACGCAGACAAATATATAAACTCTATAGCCATAATGATAGCTACGCAGACAAATATATAAACTGTACAGCCATAATTATAGCTACGCAGACAAATATATAAACTGTGTAGCCATAATGATAGCTACGCAGACAAATATATAAACTGTGTAGACATAATGATAGCTATGCAGACAAATATATAAACTGTATAGCCATAATTATAGCTACGCAGACAAATATATAAACTGTATAGCCATAATTATAGCTACGCAGACAAATATATAAACTGTATAGCCATAATTATAGCTACGCAGAGAAATATATAAACTGTGTAGACATAATAATAACTACGCAGACAAATATATAAACTGTATAGACATAATGATAGCTACGCAGACAAATATATAAACTGTGTAGCCATAATGATAGCTATGCAAACAAACATATAATAATTGTAGCTATGCAGATATATAATAATTGTATATATGTATATATATATATATATATAATTAATTAAATATATATATTATTTAATTTAAATAAATATGTATATATTATTTAATTTAATTTAAATAATTTAAATAATTAAATAAATAATGAAAAAACTTACTTGTCTAATAATTTAATTTAATTTAGATAATTTAAATAATTAAATAAATAATGAATTAATTTAGATAATTTAAATAATTAAATAAATAATGAAAAAACTTACTTGTCTAATAGTTTGTTGAGATATGTCCATTTTTTAATAATAACTTGATAATAAAAAAACTTGACAACTACAAAAACTGTTACTTGACACATATGATTATGTCTAACCTATTTTTTCCCGCCACGATTACTTCGAGATGTCCTCAGTAAGTTACTAAAGTTCCCTATGCAGATGCTCAGAACGAATCTTATTGGTGAATCATTTTGCTTCTTAGATACACTCGGCAGCCAATGAGAGGACGCGTAGACGAGACCATATTGTTTTTTCACTTTTTATTAACAACATAAATAACGATAATTATACGCTTTAAACCTTCCTTGGTTAATAAGAAGCTTTTGAGCAAAAGATGATATCAAACTATGTAGTAGTTATCGAGAATAATTCGGACAACCGATCCGAGCTCGGTGAAACGCATACTCCCTCCGTTTTTTGCCAACCTGCGGTTGGCAGCAGTCGGGAGTAAAAATAATACCCGAGGAATGTCTGGTTTCGGGGGGTGTCGGGCCGAACAGTTAATGATACTCAAACTCCGAGTAATATGAGCCGCACTTCACAATGAGTTTTATAATTTGTCTTTGGCTAAACTGAATAATCCGCCGAGAAAGTAGAGAAGGACCGCGAGAGAATTTCACGTCGTACCGCGTGCTTCACTTGATAACTGCGTATCGGATCCTTGGTGGTCCGAGACGGGGAGATTTTCCTCTCACACGCGTGTAACAATGTTCCTTTAATGTTATTAAGTTTCCTTGACCTTACGGATAACTTAAGAGACAAACCGGAAGAGAATTCACTTGATCTGAGCCGAGGAGCGAAACCGAATTCAGAGAGTTTTGATACTGATCGAAAGGCACGTGCGTCGCGAAAGACCGGTACTCACCGAATGGTCTAGGATTTTCGGAAGCGTCGATATCGACGCAGGAGCGCGGATAAGGTCCTGAGAGCGTGCTTATGATTGGGTGACGACCGCGAACATGAGGAAAAAGGAAGAGAGAGAGAATGATAGAGAGAAGGACTAGAGTAAGTGAGATACCGGTACAAGTATTGAGAAAAGGGAGCAATATTTCCTGAACAGTATGAAAATAATAATAATGATAATAATAATAATAATAATAATAATAATAATAATAATAATAATAATATATAATAAAAATATTTGCTGCAGACTCCTTCTGAAACAGAAAAAATGCATATCTTGTTAGTATATTAATTTAATTTTTATAAATCTAATATAAATTTTAAAAAGAAGATACTTACATTATCCTCCTGGAGCCGCAAGCTCTTCCTCCCAATCCTCCTCCCATTCCTCCTCTCCCAGTTTTCTTCTTCGTCCCACACCTCTTCCTCCGGCTTCCAATTCTCCTCTTCTTCATACGGCTCCAGATCGAAAAGCGGGCGTAAGTAAAAAATGTCCTCGTATTGCGGTGGGTGCACGCATGCCCACTCGCGGACTTCGCGGGTGTCGCCCCACAAGCTCGCGTGCGCCCAACTCAAATTTTCACGCACCCACCGCATGTATCGGCGATGGATAACGTCAATTTGGACCAACTGAAATATATTATTAATTAATATACATCACACATAATGTCGCACACGAAAACACTGAACACTACTTACCAGATTAAGGCCAAACATTTTTATTCACTCTTTACTCGCTGTCAAACACTTTGTGACGGACATAACGAGATAGACATTGTCTCGATTAAACATTTTAGAGTAAGGGATTTATCAGTTACAAAGGATGCTTACCTTCTGCACTTGATAAGAAGACAAAAGTAAGCATGTTTCCGCGAACAACTACACACAAGTCTTTTAAATATGAATGTATTATTATAATATGTAAACCACTATTAAACGACTATTGAATGACTATAGAACAGCTTTGAACGGCTTTGAACGGTTATCGAACGGCTATTAAACAGCTCTGAACAGCTATCGAACGGCTATCGAATGGCTATTGAACGGCTATGAACAACTATTGAACGACTATCGAACGGCTATTGAACGGCTGTTTAACGGCTATCGAACGGCTATTAAACAGCTTTGAACAGCTATCGAACGTCTATTGAACAACTATGAACGGTTATTGAACGACTATCGAACGGCTATTGAACGGCTATCGAACAGCTTTGAACAGCTATCGAACGGCTATCAAACAGCTTTAAATGGCTATTGAACAGCTTTGAACAGCTATCAAACGGCTATCGAACGGCTTTGAACAGCTATCGAACGGCTTTGAACGGCTATTGAACGACTATTGAACAGCTATCGAACGGCTATGAACGACTATTGAACGACTATTGAACGGCTATGAACGACTATTGAACGACAAAATAATTATTTATACGCCATTCAAATATTTATAGTCTATGCCCATGTACTGAAATGTAACATCTATATTTTAATTAAATGGCTGACGCCACAATCTAACATCACGTACTGAAATTTAATACTCGCATACTGGGATAAGAAAGAGGAAAAAGGAAGAATAAAAGAAAATAAAAATATATTTTAACAATAGTTTATTCTAAATAATGTTTGGGTGAATCTTTATGATGATTCGTCCCCCAATTGAATATTTTAAATACATTTTGTAAAGCGCAATTTTTTAAATGTTTTTCACAACGCATAGTATTAGTAACATCTACCTTATTTAACGAACTGATATCTTCATAGTCCGCATCCAAGGTCTCAATAATAACATCGTTTCTCGCATCATCGTCAAGTATATCGGCCAACCATTCTCGTTTTTCGTGTCCTTTAACGTACACGATAGGAGATGCTCCATCTTCCTCTTCCGTCGCACCCATCACAGCTCTCGTAATCAAACGCCTAGCGAAGCTGCATGGAATGTTTCCATCCTCCCATTGAAGTCCATGATGATGTCCGATTAGCCATGAAGCTTGACATCTCTCAGATTTTGTAAGCGCACGCCATGGTACGGGACTTGCAAAAAAGTAATGAGAGAGAACATATCCATTTCTCAATATTGCTACTTTCTTCACGATAAAGTTTCGCCCGATAATGAATCCTTGCAGATCCACAAACGTTGGCGCGATCATGCTGATAATATTACCGTACGATTGCAAAAATGATGTACGACTGCTGTCGATCGTTAAAATCTCAATCTTTATATATTTTTGACATTGGAGGGGATATTTGCTGATTTAGGTAATTTTACGAACTACGTTGGTCAATGGGCAATATTCGACAATGCGATCGTGCAAGATGAGACAATACGCGGTAGTATTTGCCGGTATATCCTCCTTGCACTCAAACTCTAATCTCACGTCCACGGTAGAATTTTTGACAGACTCGTTTTGTCGCGAGCAATCAATAACCGCGAGAGGACCGAAATGTAAAAATTTTGAAATGTTTAATAGCACATCATCATTATCACATCCGTAATAAGATTTGCGAAAACAAGAGTACATATCGAACAAGAGGGCGAATCTATTTTTATCGAAATCTAAATTCAAATCATCGTAGAGATAAAATTCCGAGTTTAGATAGAGTTTAACGTTGGTCAGTTTACAGTCGTCGAATGCAGTAATATCTTTTGACACAGTATTTTTTCTGCCAGTCTGCAGCGCAAAGAGCACGTATCGCGGCTTTTCCAGCTGAGAGGCGGCTTTCACGGTCCACGAATGCTTGGTCGTATTATGCAATAGAAGAAATTCGTATAGATCCCAAGAGCGAAAACTCATATTCAAGTATCGCCCGCTTTCCAACGCGCGGAGCAAGGATAGTTTATTGACCTCGCTCAATATTACATGAGGCATACGCCATTGTATCCTGAATAATTCGATATCAGCCGAAGCATGTCCAAATATGCAATTGTTGTCGTTGCGCGAACGTATCAGAATTAATTCCACCAAAGCACTACCTCTTATAATTTTTGCTGGCATTTGCCACAATTCTTTATTAACGGTGTTGGACCGTCGAAATGTGTTTGCTGCCACGGTAAATTATAATGTCGCCTGCATCGACGATACTGTTGAACCTCTGAGTCAGCTTTTATATGTTCGGGAAGCTTTCCTACAATTGTTTCACGTAGCTACCAAAGTTTCGCAGTAAAACAATCTTGGGGATAATCTGTAACTGCTCGGTGGTAAGCTCGAGAATATCGCTGTCAACCAATAGAAGAAGAAACATTTTTGAGACTGAGCGGTTTCGATTCGGTGCGCCTTTATAAATAGGGCCCCGATGACTCATTTTCCAAAATCTGATTTGAGATTCGCGAGAGCAAACATGCGGTTCGCGCGATAAGCGACGATAATCGAAGTGATAAATTTTGACGATAAAACACGACGATAATATCCGAGAAAGAAATACGCAAGCATGGAATCATGCTGCCGACTACTATACGCGGTACCATTTGCGGTCCTTCGAATTGCGGTAAGACTAACGTGTTGATAAGTTTGATAGAAAGTCCACACGGTGTACGTGTCGAGAATGTGTATGCATACTCGAAATCACTTCAACAACCGAAATATCGATACTTGGAAAATTTGCTATTATCGATCGATGCAATTGGTTATTTTACATTCTCTAATAATAGTGACGTTATTCCACCGAGCGAGGCGCTTCCGAATTCCATTTTTATTATTGACGACGTGGCGTGCGATAAGCAAGATACGATAAGAGAGTACTTTGCAATGGATCGCCACTCGAGCGTCGACTGTTTCTATCTTTGTCAAACATATGCCAAGATACCCAAGCATCTCATACGGGACAATGCAAATTTATTGATTTTATTTAAACAAAATGGTACAAACTCGAAATATGTATACAACGATCATGTAAATACTGACATGTCTTACGACGATTTTCGCGCATTCTGTCAGAAATGTTGGCAACACAAGTATGGATTTGTACTGATTGATAAAGACAGTTTACAGACTAATGGACGATATCGAAAAGGATTTAACGATTTTGCAATACCGTAAAGTGGTTAGTCGCTATTGATACATCGATCGAGCAACGTATAAAAATTTTTGTCCGAGCGCAACATGACGACGACGATTAACAGTGACGATCGTGAGAAGATTGCGAGAGAGATTGTAAAAACGAGTGAATCAATCCGCAAAAAATATCGTTCTTTAAAAACTGGTCAAATGGAGGAAGACGTCGCATTGGAGAGGCACTTTAAACCAATTATCGAACCTGTAAAACAACTTGTCGAAAATACAATCAATGTGGAATCTAATGAAGCGAAAATCGAACCATTGAGTATGCTCGAAGACAAGCATCTGAAAAAAGAGTCAAAGTATGGAACAAAGCGAACAAGCTCAAATGTATCATTAAACGATTCGCTAATAACTTCTACTCCAAATCAATCAAAACATAAGCGAATGAAACAATTATCGAATGTGGTTACTTCTACTCCGATAAAAAATGTACAATCAAGTCAAATATTGCACAAAAGACCGTCCCCATCTGTGGAAGAAATTTTCGAAAACACGCCTGAAACGCTTGTTACGTCGGTTCAACATCTATTACAAACGTCCGAAAGTCAAAATACATTGCGCGCACACTTGGGCCCACTAGGGCAAAAATATGTGGGAGCTATTTTGAGTCAAGATAAAAATAACAGTATGGATTATGTTTACGGTGTTAAATTTTGCAACGAAGGAATGATGCTTGGTGATAAAATTTTTGATGTGGATAAAGATGACAATATATTTATCGGTGGAATAAGATACGTGGGAACACCAGGTCTCTACGAGTTGATTTTCAAGAAAATGCCCGACGGTGACGTATACAATGACGATGATAAAATTAAATACAAAAATATATTACTGACGACAAATGCGCATAGACGTGGTGTTGGGTAATTAATTAATGAACACAGAGTTAATAGTAACGGTCTATTTTATTCGACAGCCAGAACGGAATAGAGATATTATATGCAAGCCGCGATTATGAAAGGTAAAGAGTAGGAAGACGGGAAAATAACGCGCGCATCTAAGAACTAGAAATACACTAGTAATATGGGCGCGCGAAGTTCAAACTAAACACATTAATAACCAAAACCAAGAGTTATAATTTGCTTCGCTTAATCTATGCTAACACGTGGCAATGATATGCGTAATCCAGTATTAAGTAACAAGGGATACAAGTATAAAAATATAATAGCGCCATTAATCTCTATTAAAAATATAATAGCACCCGGAAAAAAAGCTGGAAGAGGTATAAACATACCGCGCGCTATGACGTTAAACGATAATAAGATCGATTACGTGCATTGGAATGATCCCAACGAGTTGGTAGATCGCTTGCGATTGTTGGAAGCTTCGCGTCAAGCCGGCAACAATGCCCACGACGATGAAATATTATCAATTATCGAGGAACTTTGCGAAGCTGGCTTTATTATAAATTAATCTATGCGTCGGCGAAACGAGTCAGTCTGTAATTATTGTTTGTATCGAAACGATTAATAAATTTGGATTATCGTTGGGAACACCGAACAACTCATACTATCAATGGAATGGATTACTAAGAAATTACGTGCGCGATAACGCTCTGTGTCAGACAGCCTGTGGCTTTGACGCAAGGTCGCACAAGATACGACGCGTAGTGCAACCGGAAGATGATACTGATGTCGCAAACAAACAGTACGTGGAAATATGTGTCAAGCTTTTAGAAGATAGACTGGAAGAACTTGAGAAAAAAATAATCACGCTCGAGACGAAGGTGCAGACGCTGCAAGTAATGATGGATGAGATGCAGAAAATGCTTCGGTATGCAACTCACGCGCAGACTACATCTAATTCAGCGCGGGAGAAGAAAGATATATAAAGAATACGTGGAGGAATTATATCATTATTGCAAATTATCCCTCGATCAATAATGTCGCAAAAGACCTTGAAAAACAGGTGCTCGTGGAAGAATTGCATGCTCCAGCGAGAAAAAATTTCCCACGTAGACATGTCATAGTACGCGGATACGACGATTTGTGGCAGGCGGACATGGTCGAGATGTGTCCATATGCACGATTCAACAAAGGCTACAACTACATACTCACAGTTATCGATGTGTTGAGCAAGTATGCGTGGGCTGTACCGCTCAAGAGTAAAGGTGGAAGCGAGAAGGCTGACGCTATCGCAAAGATATTTCGAGACGATAGAAGATGACCGAAAAATTTTCAAACCGACAGAGAAAAAGAATTTTACAACGCAAATGTACAGAAATTCATGAAGACATACAACATTAATCATTATTCGACGTACTCTATCATGAAAGCCTCGGTCGTGGAACGATTCAACCGAACGTTAAAGAACAATATGTGAAAAATGTTTACGCTTAATGGAAATTACAAGTGGATCGGCGCGTTGCCCTGGCTCGTTGGAGAGTACAATGCGCGAAAACATCGCACTATCGGTATGAGGCCTATCGATGTTACCCCCGCGATCGCCGATAAACTTTTAAATACGGTATACAGCAACGTAAAGATTGCTGCACCGGTAAGATTCAAAGTAGGCGATCCGGTACGTGTGAGTAAATTCAAGACCATCTTTGACAAAAGTTACACGCCAAATTGGTCGACCGAAGTGTTTAAGATCGTTAAAGTGCAGAAAACTAATCCCGTGACCTATGTACTCGAAGATTCGCGCGGAAATCCCATCGCCGGCGGATTTTACGAATACGAGTTACAACGCATTGCTAATCCCGACGTACATCTCGTGGAAAAGGTGATACGCAAAAAGGGTGACAAGATTTATGTGAAATGGCTGGGATTTGATGCTACACACAACTCTTGGATAGATAAAAATAATATATTATAAATATGTTAACAATAATACATAATATTAAAGATATTTTACAAATATAAACAAAATTGTACACCTTATAAAATATACATATAATTTACAATAAATATACACATAATTTTAATTTACAATAAATATACGTAATTTTTATTTACAATAAATATACATGATTTTTATGTACAACGGTATTTTGTAATGTCCCCACGGTAACGTGTCGGTGGTTTCGGGTACGATATACCGCTTGTCATCGTACGGACTTAGAGCAATTTTTGTCTCGCAGATGGTGTATACTTCGTGTAATTTAGATCTTATACAAGACTGCTGACGCGTCATTTCAATCTCTTCGTTCAAACATCGCGTGTAATCGTCGAATATTATCGTTCTCGCGACGACGTTACTCTTGATGCCTTTTACCTTTTTTGTATCCTTCTTGCCATCTACTCGCAACGCGTACATTTTTGCCCTAAGCCCGACGAATTCGGTCATAATGGCGCCATTATTTTCATCCTTCATTAAACCCGGTATCTTTTTATTCGCGAGCGGTATACCGTACACATTGTCCACCGCATAATCGCTGGTATCGAATCTGTCGACGTTGCGCTTTATATTCTTATATACATCTTCACACTCTATATGATATATGAGACTGTCGGTGTCGGTGTACATGACTTTACATTTCTCTCGATACATAGGTACCATATAATCATGGTGAAACTCTTACAAACATGTCTTGGATATGTCGAGTATACACATACTCACGTAGATTGTTTTATTAAATTTAACTTCGAGATTGGGCAATTCAACGGCGATCAGATTCTCCGAAAACACGCTTCTACTATGAAAATTTGGTTTTGCGATGATCGCCTCTGCGCCATATCTTCCATCCCAATGTGTCACGAGCTTAATATTAATATGATTGCGCATATTTTCCATCGTTTTGCCAAATACCGCATTATTCATTAATTTACTCAAATTTATTTCAAAATCATTTTTCGCGAGTGTTCGGAATTGTGTATTGAGTTCGATATAACTGCGAAGCCATGGAGATTGTGGAAACTATAATATTCGATGTATTTTTGTAACGCGAAGTCAGTGTCGTGTGCATTGCTGCAGATTGCGGTAATGTATTACGTAACGCTTCTTATCATATAAAGGCTCGTACACACTTGCAACAGAACATCATAACTGCAACATAATCGTAAACAAGATCGGATAGGGGTGATGTTACGCGTACATGTTTGAGAAAAATTGTCACCCGAACCGAACGTCGTCGCGAACAAGAACATTCTTGCGTCCCACTATGGCAGTCGTGAGATAACACTCAAAATGGACAGAAGTGTCGTAGCATATATTTATATTTATCATAAAATTAAAAAAAAAAAGAAATAAATCGTAGAATAGTTTCTTTGTTTCATTCCATGCTGAAGGCTAATATAAACTCAAACTATGTACTGGCGATAGTGGCGACTGATGCAGACTGATCACCGATGCAAGCTGTGTTACGCTTATTTGTTTTGAACCGTCCAAACGACGCGTAATCTTACTGCGTGACATCTTTTGATGCGGCGCAGAAATACCGACAAGCGACGGGACGCAGTATAACTCCACCGCGAACATTTATGTTGCGCTTGAATGTTCGGTGCGAGGTTACGGGGTTTCGTCCATACATTGCGTCGGTGTTACGCGACGGCGTTGCAGTTACGATATTTTGTTGCAAGTGTGTACGAGCCTTAAGGTTGCGAGTAGCTTATCCTGCCGCTTACAAGGTGGTTTGTCGCGTGTCGGGCAAAACGGTAGGTCAGTGTGCGCGTCGCACAGATGTCTATACTAAACCTAGATCGCTAACTTCGGGCTTTGACATATGAAAAGCTGTGGCCAGCCGGATTTCCGGTTTCGGCCATGACACCTTACAATAAAATGGCGGCGATGCGTGTGTAGTGCGTGTATGTGGTACCCGACGTGTGTTAGTGTTTGTGCGTACGTGATACCCAATATTTATAATTGTGAATTTAAATTTACCTTATTATAAATTATTATTGCTTATAATTAATTTATCTATTTATCTTTATTGAATTTTATTTTATTTATTTTCTAATTTTTCATAATTTAAATTTATTTTTTGAATTGTGAATTTGTAATTGTGAAAATTCTGGAAAGATGCCGAGCAGTTGTTGCATTCCGAAATGCAAAAATACTACAAAAAATGGTTTTCATTTATTTAGGTAAGTAAAATGCATTCATTTTTAACAAATATTTTAGTACATCTCATGCAATAGCAATAGCTGACAAAAAGCGGGAGCAGCCATTCTGTTGTAAGATGTCATGGCCGGGTATCACATACGCACTACACATGCACCGCCGCCATTTTGTTGTAAGGTGTCATGGCCGAATCCGGAAATCCGGCTGGCCACAGCTCTTTTGACGAAGTTAGCGATCTAGTAGTAGTATAGATATCTGTGGCGCGTCGTGACGCACGTTGCGGATACTCGAGATCGACTTCAAGGATGTAGCCTATAGACGAATCGAGCGCGATCGACGATGTATCAAAATCGGATACGTCGTCGACCCATCGAAAATCTGCATAGGGCAAAGGTTGACACATTGCCCATCCGTACAAATTATTTACATAAAAGTACGTAAGATACGTTGAAGGTTTCGATGGATCGTACGACTGCATATACTTGTTATTAGCATGTGCGTATCTGTTGGAACATTGACTCAAACCACCGCGTATTCCGTGTTCGATAAACATAACCATGTCGATATCTGTAAGCAATTCGAACGTAATATTCGTATGCTTCAACATGGCATCCCACGTGTATCCGGGAAGAATATAGTAATACGCGAGGTCGAGCCCATAACTTTTAATACAACTTTCGCGGAAATTTTCAAATATATCTGCTAATAACAAGACATCAATTTTGAGATACAAGTCGCTATATTCGCCCAGCGTTCGAATGGAGAACCGCTTCCAGATGTTCTCGGCGTGCGCGTAATCGCTCTCGGATATCGTGTCACCGGTCAAGGAACTGTAAAAGGAATCGCGCGGTGGTAAACACGTATCTTGCAAACTGTCGACACAGTCAATATATTCGTACGGAAAGACGCCCTTCCGTGTTAATAAATTAAAATTGTCATTCGGTAAATTTTGAAATTCAGATTTTAAAATTGTGAGTTTGTCTTTATTCAAGAATGATGCCAATTTATCGAGACTGGCTGTGAGAAATTTATACGAATCGATAAAACGCAATTTAATATGATTTTTTGATTTCTCTTCTGCAAGTTTAACATTTTTCGTAAACGATATATATTTTTCCTTTGTTATCGGAAGTAACTCGGTTCTCCCTTCGAACGCTGTAGCTATTTCCATGATAATAAAATGCACATCGTAACCGGATAAATTATGAAAAACTATTGGAATGCAAAAAGAATCTTTATAATTTAAATTGCAATTTGAATGCGCGGGACCTCTGTACCGCCCGGTCAGATGGCAATGATCGCGTACGCGTGTACAGTGTAGCCCGCGGCTCACGGCTCAGCAATGGAGGGGATAACGCACACAAGCGCGAACCGCGTACGTGTGCGCTCTGCGCTTCGGCTAGCTTCGGAGAGTAGAGAAGTACAGACATATGTTTTCCGTCTTCTCACTTTCTACCGAGCTGGCAACGATGGTTGCGTTCCGATATTCACTGCCAGTACTGAAAATCTATAGTGCACGTGACGTAGACTATAGATTTTCAGTACTGGCAGTGAATATTGGAACGCAGCCGAAGGCGACGTTGATTGCTTGGCTTATTACATACGATAGCGTTAAATGTTTCTCTGACTCGTGAAATTTTTATTATGCATATATGTGTATATATATATATATATATATATATATATATATATATAAAACATTTTTTCGTTATGCTATATTAAGTTTTATTATAATATAATAAAAGTAATATATTTACATGTAAGGACATATGCGATTTCTTAATTACTTTATATTACTTTAATAATTACTTTATTAATTATTTACACACATATGTGTTTGCGTAAGATTATAAATATTACAATAATATGAGAACAGTGAATGGACTTCCACACCACCCATGAGGTTCCACTAATGGCGCGTTAGATTTTTTTATTACGTGGATCTTCGCCTGGAGTCCTATTGTACCACATTTTATTCATGTCTTTTATAGACATATATATTTTACATATCTACTTTATAGGTGTGATATCTTTTACGGACAAGATACGCGGATAATAAAAATTAAAAAATAAATCAATTTTTCATCAATTTTAAATTGAAGTAACTTTTGGGATTGTCTAGTTAGTACATCCTTAAAAAGGAAACTTGGATATGGATTTTAAAAAATTCATAAAATTAAATATATTTTTAAATCACCATTTATATTTATAGATTTCTGCTTGTGTTTACAAATAGACGCATAGCCCGTCGTGTCCGCTCGTCTCGATATGCCTAAATCAGCTGACAAAGTGTTTTTTTCTTGTTATTGTCTCGGAACAGTTTCGTCGTTTTCAAACATATAGAATAGGCTCTCGTCTCTTTTCTCGCCAAAATGTCGACTAGATAAGTAGTACGCGGGCATAGAATCAATAAATCGATTATATCAATTCAAATTTATCACGAATTCTTTACGCTGCTACTTCGTTTTAATAACTTTTTCTAAACAGTGCTCTTGTGTAAAATCTTGATGTTCAGAAAATTGGAACTATCCCAATTGTAAGCCTCAAATTTATTTATATTTTTATCTGTTTCATTCTTATTTATATTCTTATTTATATTTTTATCTGTTTGACAATTCTATATAGAAATGTGTGATACATTAAAAAAAAAAACCGAAGCGAAGCTTTTCAGAAGCTTGGCTTAGTGATGATCGATTTAAATCTTGGATACGCAAAGTATCATTTGATGATAGCCTTTTCCATTGTATTATATGTAATCAAAATTTTTCGTGCAGTTTATCGCACGTTAAAAGACATGCGGATTCTGCGCGTCATAAAGAAAATGCATCGTTATTATTAAATAATAACAATATAAGTTCAAATACAATAATACGAAAACGTTTTAAACAACAATGGTTAGATATCGATTTGTTCAAGCCATGGCTACGCGAAGTGTCACATGACGTTAATTCATTTTTCTGCGCGTTTTGTAATATATCTGTTGTTGGTGGTTTGTCTCAAATCTATCGTCACGCAGAATCCAAGAAATATATTATAAAATGTAAAGAAAATGAAACAAACAAGTCCAGTGAAGATATTAATATGAACGAATCACTTTTGTCATTTGAAGAGCGAAAGAAATCAGCAGAAATTCGTTATGCCGCGTTAATTGCTGATAAAAATATTTCGTATCAAACGGCAAAAGATATTCTTACTCTTTTCCAAGAAATAGGAAAAGATTTTAATGTTTTGAAAAATATGAGTATGGGCCGAACAAAATGTACAAGTATAATTTCAAATGTGCTATGTCCGATTGAGACGGATCGTATAGTTAACAGCATTCAAAACACTAAATTTTCAATTTTTATTGATGAAACATCTGATATTTCAAATGAAAAATGGATGACGTTTCTTGTTCGGTATGTTGATTCGAAAACATTAAACATTCGCTCGCAATTAGTAAAATTAATTAATATTGATGCGAGAGATTGCAGCGCAGAAAAATTGTTTAATGCTTTAAAGCTGAAATGTGGAAATTGAATATTCCATTTTTAAATATTGTTGCTTTATCATGTGACAATGCGTCCGTAATGACAGGAAAACATCTTTCATTAAAAAAAAGCTGGAAAAGATGTGTAAAAATTTAATTACACTTCCATGTCCTTGTCATTCTACTGCATTAGTTGCGCATGCCGCATGCGCTAAAATACCGGATTATTGCGAGGAATTTTTAAAAAAAATCGCGAATTTTATTAACGGTAGTCCGAAACGTTCGGCAATTTATCAAGAGTTCTGTGAATGTTTTCAGGAAACAAACCTAAAAATTTTAAAGTTGTCTGATACACGGTGGCTTTCTCATCATTCATGTGTTGAAAGACTTCTTGAGTCTTGGGATACTATCAAGTTATTTCTGAATGAAATTACCATAAGCGAAAAAACAAAGTCTGGAACAAATTTATTATCTATGATGCAAGATCTAGATATAAAAGCCTATTTCTTATTTTTACAGCGTATTTTAAATTTTTTAAATTCATTTAATGCATTTTTCCAAGCTGTGGAAACTAGAATACATTTATTGCAGCCAAAGTCAGTAGAACTTTTAACCACAGTTTGTAAACACTTTTTAAAGTCAGAACATTTGAATAATTTATGTAATAATATTAAATTTGATGAAAAGGAGAATCAAAAATTGTTAGAAGAAGTTTCTTTAGGATCTGAATGTGAAGAATACCTCGATAAATTAATGAAGGAAGGACATGCAGATATAGTTGCAAATGTTCGAAAGAATTGTTTGCAATTTTATGTAACTGCCGCCGAGGAAATTTATAAAAGATTACCAATTAATGATAAATTTTTATCAGAATTAAAAGTTTTCGAATATAACCTAGCATTATTAGATATTGATAGAGAAACATCATTCAATGATGTTTCTTTTATCGCTGAAACTCTTGGCGGTTTTGACGAAAACGGTTTGAAGAAAGAATGGCTTACTTTACATCTAGATTTTACAATAACGGAAAAGGAAAAGCTATTAAAATTAAACTTTGATGATATGTGGAAACAAATTTTACAAAGTCAGTATTCCACTAATATTGATAAATATCCCAATCTCAAACGTCTTTTGAATGCTATTAGATCACTCCCAAATTCGAATGCCGATCCAGAAAGAATGTTTTCTGTTTTAAGATTTAAAAACAAAAAAACGAAATAAACTTTCGTCTTCCTCTATAAACGCTAATGGTGTTTTGAAATCAGCATTGAAAACAAGAAAAGAAACTGTTCTAAACATGGAGATTGATGAAAAGTATTTATCTCTTATGTCGTCGAACAAATTATATAACACTCCTCCTAAAAAACAAAAAAGCAGTCTTACATTATATGCTGCAGATGTTTGTGATATTGCTGGTCCCTCAACATCCAATGATATGCAATAATAATGTTCAAAAGATAATGACTTGTATTTTATGGGCATTATTATTCATATAATATAATAAATAATTTTGTTCACTTTTAATATGTTTATAAAATAAATTTTATCTGTAATAGACATCACATTTGTAAAGGACAAGTGTGTAAAAAATTTCTTGTCATGAATTGACATCACACTTGCAAAAGGCAAGTGTGTAAAAAATTTCTTGTCGCTAATTGACATCACACTTGCAAAAGGCAAGTGTGTAAAAAATTTCTTGTCGCTAATTGACATCACACTTGCAAAAGGCAAGTGTGTAAAAAATTTCTTGTCACTAATTGACATCACACTTGCAAAAGACAAAAGATTATTCTGTAAATAACAGATATAATAAAGAATATTTCATAATATAATGTGGTATGATATGGCTACAGGCGAAGATCCACGTTAAAAAAAATCTAACGCGCCATTAGTGGAACCTCATGGGTGGTGTGGAAGTCCATTCACTCTTTGTTCTTAAATTATTGTAATATTTATATAATCTTACACAAACACATATTTGTGTAAATAATTAATAAAGTCATTATTAAAGTAGGGATGTGCCGGATATTCGGCAACTATCCGGTATCCGGCCAATCCGGCTACTTTTTTACAATCCGGCCGGATAATCGGATTGATTAACTATCCGGCCGGATTGTAAAAAAGTTCCGGCTATTAGCCTATTCGGCCATTTTCCACAGTCTGGATGGTGATTATATCCAAAATTTAAATTTCAAATTCAATTCTCCACGAGTCCGGACAAATAGTTATGTTAGGAAAATAGCTTTTGACTAGGCAAATGCTATCTGCCTGGTCAAATGGCTTTCGCCCGTGTATTTGTGTTCAAATGCTATTTTCCTAGGCAAATAGCATTTGCCTGAACGCTTTTTAGGAAAATGGAAATAAATCTTATTTTATAAAGCAGAAATACGATATAGTGGGACGGTTCGAGTACTTCGGTTTACAAAAATATTTTTTTGATTGCAAATTGTTGAAAACAACATTTTTTACTGTGTGCTTTTTTGGTTAAGATACCCAAAATTATGCTTCTTGAACAAACTATGACGTAACTATATAGATACTCTTAAGTTGAAATTTCTGAAATATAAATGATCTATTATAGAATTTGTTAGAAGGATATATAGACATAGGGTGTTGAAATAGAGTTCACTTATAGCGGATCATAAAACTGAATTTATTATAGTCTCTTTCTTAAGTATACATCTATTCGCATGGAACGCACAAGCACGATTGACTGCCTCTCATAATGCGTCTCTTCTCCGTGTTTACTTTAATACTACCGTTGGATGACGCCACGAATATAATTCGGAAGCTTATTCCAACAGAATTAATAAGATAATTAACTGAAATATACTGAAAACCAATCCAAAAATTGCAAATTTTAAGTAACACACGCTATAGATCTTATTATCAATGTGAGCTTATGGGGACAAAATGATATACGAGCCTGTAATCAATCCAGTCGCTAATAAAATATTCATTGTTGTTGTTGAACATAGATATTTTAAGAAGTGTCAAAATTTTGTATTTTTCAAGGGCATTATTCTTTCTAATCAACTAATTGATGAAACAAAAAAACCTTAATTTAAAAAAGCATAAAGGAAAAATTTTTGCAATAAACATATTTATTATGAATTGTCGCTTGCTTTTTAAATTTGTACTTGTTATTAATTGTATTATAAGCTTTTTATTTTTTTATATATTAGGTGTACAACTTTGCTTCGGCCGTTTTTTTCCCGAAATTCGAGGCTTTATTGTAAAAAACTGGTTATACATTTATGATTCAAAGTATTGTCCATCGCTGGCCACTACTTTCTCCCATCTTTCGGGCAGCATACGAATCCCGCGTTGAAAAAACTGGTCATCTTTTGAAGCGATCCACGAATCGATCCAATTTCTTATTTCTTCATAAGACCGGAAGTGGTCAACCAGGCCGTGTGCCATTGATCGAAACAAGTGATAGTCAAAGAGAGCAACGTCTGGAGATTACGGAGGGTGGGGTAGGACTTCCCATTTCAACGTTTCCAAGTATATCTTGACCACTTTCGCAACATGGGGTCGAGCATTGTCATGCTGCAAAATCACTTTATCGTGTCTCTCGTTGTATTGCGGCCGTTTGTCTTTTAATGCTCGGCTCAAACGCATTAATTGCGTTCGATAACGATCGCCTGTGATTGTTTCAGTCGGTTTTAACAGCTCATAATACACTACGCCGAGCTGGTCCCACCAAATACAGAGCATGACCTTGGAGCCGTGAATATTCGGTTTGGCCGTCGACGTGGAAGCATGGCCGGGATATCCCCATGATTTTCTGCGCTTGGGGTTATGGTAATGAACCCATTTTTCGTCCCCAGTCACAATGCGATGCAGAAATCCCTTCCGTCTTTGCCTTTCAAGCAATTGTTCACAAGCAAACAAACGCCGTTCAACATCTCTCGGTTTCAACTCGTACGGCACCCAATTTCCTTGCTTCTGAATCATTCCCATGTCTTTGAGGCGTTTTGAAATTGCTTGTTGAGTCACTCACAATGATCGTGCCAATTCTTCTTGACTTTGACTCGAGTCTTCATTAAGTAATGCCTCCAATTCTGCATCTTCGAAAACCTTCTCTCTTCCACCGCTATGCTGGTCTTCGACGTGAAAATCACCGTTCTTGAAGCGTTGAAACCACTCACGACACGTTCTTTCACTAATAGCGGCCTCACCATAAGTATTTGAGAGCATTCGATGAACCTCAGCCGCAGATTTCTTCATATTGAAGCAGAAAATTAAAACCTCCCGCAAATGACGAGAATTTGGCTCGTAAACTGACATTTTCAATCGAGAATAACTTTATGATGCAGACACAAATCGACTAATGTTTCTTTGGGGTTATGTTGACAGATGCCCAAGTTTATTGCATGACGTCTATGATCTATTCATTTCGACCACTATTTACTGCTAAAGCCATCTATAGGAAAACGGCGGAAACAAAGTTGTACACCTAATAATATTTATTATGTATTTTAAAACAAGACTATATATTGATGTACTTATTGTTTGTAGAAGTAAAAAATACACAAATAAATTATCAAAGTAGTACATTATTAAACATACTAAAAACCTATATAACATGGTAGGTAACAGTGGTAAGCAACTCATCGGAGACATGAATAAAAATAAACGTGTCACAATTTTAAAAAATTTAAAACGAAATAAACATTCATTAATCATATTTAGATTAAAACAAATATAAAATTATGTATACCTCGTTTAAATAAACAAACTATGCACGTCATAGCAGGTAAACTGGTAACAAAAAAATAAAGATAAATAGTGGCAGTCAAATGTAACATACGTCTTTTCTTAGTTGTCATTGTCAATGACATGCAATGCTTGCTTATTTAAACGAAGTAAATTACCTCAGAAAAAATAAAACAACTGTATTACTTATTTTGGCAAGGATTACTCGAATGACATTTACTATTGCACAAATGTTTAGACTTAAAACAGGCACATCGTTTTGCACTGTTTCTTTGATGGTTGGCATTGACATTTTAAAAACCCTTGCCCTGAAAACATAGATTGGGAGGCACAGGCTTCTCTTAAAGAAATAAACCGTTCTTGAGGAATGTCACTATAATTAAAACTGATTGAAGATACAGACGTTAAGTCGCTTCTGATAAACCAGTTTTTCAATATGCCACTTTTTGTACCTATTCTGTACACGTTATTTTTCTTCTCAATTATAATTCCTTCTAAATTCTTTTTGTCCAAGGGTCCTCTATCACATTTCGGGACAGCTACAGTTACGTACTTCCCAGTTTCCATTTCGTCGAAAATTGCTCTGCTTTTTTTGGTCATTTCTTCAGCACCTTTGAGCTGCCCTTTGTAAGATTTTTTTCGGTTTATTCTAATATTTTCTTCATTGACACAATGATTGCAAGTAACTTGGCTGCCAAATCCTTCGTCATCTTCGTAAGAAATACCGCAAGTAACATGCATTATTTCGTCGCACTTTGAACAGGTGTGTGCATCTGTACTTTCGTTGCCACAAACACAGCAGTATAAGACACTAGGCCTCATACTTTGATCCTTATCAGTGTCCTGGTTTAAAGCATTTGCAGAAACGTTCTTTATTATAGGTATTTCGTCTATAATTTCTTTCGCATACGTTTGTATTTGATAATCTACGACTTTCGATGCAATTCCGATGTCAACATCACTTATCTCTACTTTTTGAATGTCCTCTGCCGTTAAATCGATAGCTTCTTCTACTACTGCATTGTCGCCATTGTCGCCATTGTTCGCTGAACTTTCTGTATTATTATTTGTAAAGTTTGTGTTAATGACTTCTAAGTCCTCCTCAGTTGATATTTTATCAATAAGGCCTGACGGCGGATTTGTAGATCTTAAGCCTATTTTGGGATCTGCCCGTACAGACTTTTATAGGGTGATCTTCCAATGATACGATGAAGCGATGTATTTTTCTGCCATTGCACAAAGTAGCACCCAACCGACCAATGAGAAGTTTCATTCATGTTTTATTTACGTAGCATGTACTTTGTAAGTTGTAAAGCGAGGTCCACCCTGCCTACCGGCGGGGTGGGTGCGGGAGGGGGGCCGAAGGCCTCCCTTGCACCCCCCCGTGTGTGTGTGTGTGTGCGCACGCGCGCGCGTTCTTCCTGTCCGTGCATGTACTTTGGTATATTTCAAACTTTTTTTGTTAATAACTTTTTAATGAGCAACGAGCGACGATTAAATTAGAAGAAAAAGTTACTCAGAATTATGTCCTTGACAACATATGTCAAGGTCAAGATCATTGGGGCTGGGTCCCCTATTCGCTATATTTACCTATATTTATTATTTAATTATATATTAAATACTAAATAAAGTATTCAAAATTTAATATTAAAAAAAAAATTTTTAATAGGATATTTTAATATTTATAAGTAGGGTATATAGGCCTATTCTAAGCCATGGTCCTTTGAGGGGGGGTGAGGGGCGAGGGAAACCGGCGCGGGGGTATGACGTCACGCGGGGAATCGCGTCCTAACCGATGGGCGAGGGGTCCGCGGAGAAGAGGAGGGGGACCGCGTCCTAACCGATAGGCGAGGGACCCGCTAACCTAACCGTCGCGAGACGTCCGCGAGTAGGTGTGAGAGAGATAGCGCTAATGATATTCTATGAGCGTGGGAGAAGGATAGCGCGAGGCGTCCATAAGAGCGTAAGACAAGGATAGCGTTTGCATGCACGTTGGAGAGAGATGGCGCGAGGCATGCACTTGGGAGAGGGATAGCGCGAAGCATGCACTTGGGAGAGAGAGAGATAGCGCGAAGCATGCACGCGGATGATACGGCGTTCGCAAGGCGGTGTGAGAGAGATAGCGCGAGGCATGCACGCGTGTAGGAAAAGGATAGCGTCCGCATTGGCGTGGGAAAAGGATGACGTTCGCATGCATGTGGGGGAGAGAGAGACAGCGCAAGGCATGCATGGACGTGGGAGAAGGAGGCGCAGAAATAATCAACATTTTTTTAAATATAATAATAATAATATTTTTTCAAAAATTGTATAAGTAGGTAATCTAGGCCGTATCTAACCCACGGCCCCTTGAGTGCGAGAGAGAGGTACCCAAAGGAGAAAAAGAGACAGCTGCAGTTTGTAGGCATCTGCGGGGGGAGCGCGGGGGGGAGGTCCGGGGGGGAGGACGGGGGGGGTACGTAGGGAGGGGGGAAGCGTGTCGCCTAGAGTGCTCAAGAGATGGCGCTCTGCTCGATCGAGGCTACGCTTCCTCCTCACCCTACGTACCCCCCTGATCGTCCCCTCCGGCTCCTCCCTGCCCGAACTCCCCCCGCGATTGCCAACAAACTGCTGCTGTCCCTCGTTCTCCATGGGTACCTCTCTCTCGCACTCAAGGGGCCGTGAGTTAGATACAGCCTACACAATCACTATCACTCGCGAGGAAGAGCGACCGACGCGCTCGGCGTATCCACGATGACTGACCGTTTTACAGCGCGGTTAAGTTATTAAACCCTCTCCAATATTTTCCCGCGCGAAGCGTTTTTCCCGCGCAAAACGTTTCTCCCGCCGCGATTCGACCTTGACGCGCCTCGTTCCTAAGAGGGGGCGACGACGATATCTCGCGCTGCTTTTAGCGCGTGATCCGTTATCGCGATTCTTAAGGGTAGCGCGTTGCTTCCAGCGCGCGATCCGCGAGCGGATGCCGGGTATCCGGCGCCGAGGAAGACGGAGGATTATCGGGGAGGCAGTCGAAAGGAGAGAGGAACAGTTAGCGGTGATACGAGCGCGCTTATCGCGTATCGGAGCGAGTTTTTTCTCGTTTTTTCGGCGATACGAGCGCGCTAATCGCGTTTCGGGGCGAGTTGTTTTTCGTTTCTTGGCGATGACGCGCTTCCGGTGACGAGACGCGTCCGAGAGCGAATATCCAGCTTAGTAAATCGGAGCGCGTTATCGCCATTTTTTTCGTTATAAAAGGATGGCGCGACGATCTCGAGATATTAGTACGTTCGAGAATATTCGCGGCGTGATGAAGCGCGCACCGAGCGCCTTATCGAGACTAGCTGGAAAAGTGGTGAATATTCGAATTAGAAGTATCGAGGATATACAGAATTTGGAAATACCTAATTGTTTGAAGAAGGAACTAAGCGAATGTTATATAGAGGACTGTCTGTACTGTAAAGAAAAGATCAGCTTCGCGGAAGAGTTCGTGCGAGAGGCGAGCGAGGCGCGATTCGACGAGCCTTTCTCGAATGTCGGAGCCGATGGCTATTTGCTTTATCGCAATTGGAAACGGCGATACGGAGTTCCAAAATTTTCGTGGGAGGTGAATCACGTCGTGCATTGCTTCTATACATTCGGTTGCCAATTTGAGAACGGAAATTATTTCGAGGAGGATGTGAGATATTGCGTGGAATGCGCGCATAGATCGAGCTTTTTGAGAAGCGTATCGACGCATATGAAAAAATCGGTGTATAGCGAGAGAGTGTCCGCCTGCGATCTTATCGACGAAGTCTTCGACGTGTCGAATAATTGGTGCGACGGCTGCGCGACGAGAGCTTTGTTCTATATCGAGGGTTACGACGAGGAAGAGACGTGGTTTATTAATAAAAGATCTTGGCTTTCGTTAAACGACGAGTGATGAATCGAGAAACGATAGAGGAGCGCGATCTTCTTAATAGCGCGCGGGATGTCTCAACGGTGGACGCGTATCACGCGTGGGCGAGACGATGCGACGAGTGTCTCGAGTTTCTGCGGGAGGGGTCTCGCGGCGAGCGCCGGGGGAGATCTACCGGAGCGATCAATTCTCTAATCGCTCGAACCGTTCGATTGACGGGCGCGAGAGACGATCTGCGTCGACGTTTCGAACGCGTGGAGGCGGCGTAGAGAGGCGCGAAGGATTCTCATGGTTTGAGATGGAGACAGCTTTCTCTAGACGCATTTTAACCGGCGCGGTTATCAACTTCGATTATATCGAACCTTCGCGATTTCTCGAAGATGCTAGAGATACCGTGCTCGATAGAGTACGCGATGCTATAGATGAACATAACAGTGTTAAGGTCAATACCGCGTTTATCGGTGAGTTCGTCTCAGGTGACAAGATTGATATTAAGACTATCGCTACGAAGAATTATCCGCTTCTACCTCTTTCCGATTTGCAAGAGTGGTATGGGAAGCGTGTGGTCGACGCTACTTTAGCTTCGCTGGAGGAGTTTCAAGAGCGCGATAGCGGATGGGCGTTATCGCGAATTCTAAATTTAACGGTGAATGTGAATAAATATAATCCTATGCACGCTGGATGCCACGTCCTAATACCGCGAGAGATCGCGTTGAAGAAAGCGGTGATTAACGTGCGATCCACGGATAACGCGTGTTTCGCGTGGGCGGTAGTCGCCGCTTTATATCCAGTCGAGAAACATACGGAGAGAAGCTCGCGATATCCTCACTACTCGACGGTGCTGAATCTGGAGGGTATCGAGTTTCCCATGAGTTTAAATGGAATTACTAGATTCGAGCGTATTAACGACTTATCTATTAATGTGTATACCGTTCGAGATAAGAAGGAGGGGAAAAGTAGCTGCCGCATCGTTCCTCTGCGTCTCACTTGTAACAAGAAGGACAGACACATTAATCTGCTGTATCTGAGCGATACGACGCAACGAGATAATACGACGCATTTCGTATGGATTAAGAATTTGTCTCGACTCATCGGATCGCAACTGAGCAATAGGCAACATAAAGCGCATATATGCGATCGGTGAGTACGAATTAAAAAATTTGTCGCGTAGTGTGGATAATATACACGATTTAAAAATGTTTTTTATGTCGCAGCTGCATGCATTATTTTCGAACGAGCGATAAATTATTGGCTCACAGCGCGGACTGTGGAAGGATGAACGAGTGCGCTATAGTTCTTCCTACTGAAGATGACAAATGGTTAGAGTTTCGCAATTACTGTAGAAAGGAGAGACTTCCATTCGTGGTGTACGCCGATCTCGAATGCGTGCTGGAGAAGAAAGAGGAGAAGAGAACACCGAATACATCTATCATTCAGCATCACAAAGTCTATAGCGCTGGATATTACGCGCGATGCGCGTTCGATGATGCCGGCTCGACATACAAAGCCTATCGCGGCGAGAATTGCGTATCGTGGTTCGTTAAAGAATTGTACGATTTAGCGCTTCGCGCGAAGACTATTTTCAACACTGATGCGCCTATGGCGGATCTTACACCGGACGAATGTGAGAGATTCATGAGCGCGACGCACTGTCGCGTATGCGAGAAACCGTTCGAATCGGAAGACGCTCGCGTGCGCGATCACTGTCATCTAACCGGACGGTATAGAGGCCCGGCGCATTCGAATTGTAATTTAAATTATAAGGAGACTTACGTAATTCCAATATTCTTTCACAATTTATCGGGTTACGATGCGCATTTCATTATTAAAGATGTGGCTAATGCTTTTCCCGGCAGCGTCGAGTTATTGCCGCTAACGAAGGAAATGTATATCTCTTTCACGAAGAATATTGAGAATGCGTCAAACGAGGGATGCTTTGGGAAACGCCTGAAATTGCGCTTCGTGGATTCTTTCAAATTTTTAAGCGCGAGTCTCGACAAATTGGCGTCGTATCTTGACAAGAGCGAGCTGAAGATCGCGCGTTCGGAATTTTCCGATCTTGACGACGCTGATTTCGAGCTACTCGCGCGAAAAGGTGTGTTTCCTTATGAGTACATCGACGACGTCGATAAATTACTGGAGACTCGTCTACCACCGCGCGAGGCTTTCCATAGTTCGCTAACCGGTAACGCGATATCCGAGAGCGATTACGCGCGAGCGATAAGAGTCTGGGAGCGATTTCGCGTCGAAACGTTGGGCGACTATAGCGATTTGTATTTAAAAACCGACGTTCTTTTATTAGCCGATGTCTTCGAAAATTTTCGCGACGCGTGTATGAAAAGTTATAATTTAGATCCCGCATACTATTACACGTTACCTGGATATACGTGGGACGCAATGTTAAAGCACACGAATATTCGATTCGAGTTATTAACCGATATCGATATGGTGATGTTCGTGGAACGCGGGATACGCGGCGGGCTAAGTCAATGCTCCAATAGATACGCGCGCGCTAATAACAAGTATTTGCAGACTTACGATCCTTCGGAACCGTCTTCTTATCTCATGTATTTCGATATAAATAATTTATACGGATGGGCGATGTGTCAATCTTTACCTTACGAAGATTTTCGATGGGTCGACGATGTCGCGAGTATCAACTTAATGTCTGTGAGACCGAACTCGCCTATCGGTTACATTCTAGAGGTCGACCTTGCATATCCGCCCAACCTTCACGATTCTCACGCGGACTTGCCATTCTGCCCGACGCGCGATAAGCCGCCCGGAAAGCGTGACGAGAAGCTTCTCGCCACGCTGCGCGATAAGAGTCGTTACGTAATATATTATCGCAATTTGCAGCAATGCATTCGGCACGGATTACGCGTTACGTGGATACACAGAATATTACAATTCGCGCAATCTCCATGGCTGCGCGGATATATCGAATTAAACACGCAACTACGAATTAACGCGAAAAACGAGTTTGAGAAAAATCTTTACAAATTGATGAATAACGCCGTGTTCGGTAAGACTATGGAGAATGTGCGCAATCACTCGGATGTCCGGCTGGTGACTCGATGGGACGGGCGATACGGCGCGGAGGCGATGATCGCGAAGCCGAACTTTCATAGCAGAAGCGTCTTTTCGGAGAATCTCGTAGCCGTGGAATTGCGCAAACTCGAGATTAAGTTTAACAAACCGGTTTACGTGGGTATGTGTATTCTCGATGTGTCTAAGATTCGTTTATACGAATTTCATTACGAGTATATGCTACCGTTATATCGAGATAAATGTAAAATAATGTATACCGACACGGATAGCCTCATTTATCGCATCGAGTGCGAGGATGTGTATGAAGATATGAAGCGGGACATTGATAGATTTGATACGAGCGATTACGCGGTGGACAACGCGTATGGCATGCCTCTAGCTAATAAGAAAATACCTGGTGTTATGAAGGACGAGAATGCCGGCGCGATTATGACGGAATTTGTCGGGCTTAGAGCGAAGATGTACGCGCTACGAGTCGAAGGTAGAGACGATACGAAAAAAATTAAGGGTGTTAAGAGCGGCGTCGTCGCGAGAACGATAACGTTCGAAGATTACGCGCGCTGTCTTCGAGAAAGAATCGAGATGAGGCGCGAACAATCTTGCATAAGATCTAAGTTACACGAGGTGTATACGGTGTCGGAATTGAAAGTTGCGCTTAGCCCGCATGATGATAAACGATACATCGTATCAGGAACTACGGATACTTTACCGTGGGGGCATTATAAAATACCGCGATAAGGAGCGAGGGAAACGTTATATATCGAGAATGTAATAAATAATATTTGCGTTTAATATAGTTTATTTTAATATAGTTTATTTTAATATTTGCGTTTAATATAGTTTATTTTAATATAGTTTATTTTAATATAGTTTATTTTAATATAGTTTATTTTAATATAGTTTATTGTAATAAAATACAATAAGTTGAAAGTTTGAACATTTTAAGAAGCATCTCCGGGAGCGTCGTAAATAGAATGGCGAACGCGCGTCTCGCGAAATTACAAAACGCTCGAGAAAAAACGCGATCTCGCGAGTTCGATCCTCGCGTTCGTTTATAAATATTCTCACGATTTTCACGAGGCATGCGCTCGTTATTCTCTTATATCGCGCTCTCGGAGATGCTTCTTAAAATGTTCAAACTTTCAACTTATTGTTAATATAAATGTAACACAGTTTAGTGTTAACATAAACACAGTTTATTTTATAAATAATAAAGACTATTTTATAAATAATAAATAATATATAATTAATAAAATATTCCGAGAGAGAAAATAGTAAAAATGGGATACGCGAAGGTACGAAATATTCGCGAAGAGACGCGCGAATTTTTTCAAGGATTTTTACATCGTAAAAAATTGTAGTAGTTTCCTACCTGTTTTATTTCTAATAAATCTCGAGCTAGTTTTGACAAGTTGCTCCAACCAAAGATTTATAGAGAGCAAATAAATCTTGATGAGAGCAACCTGCCAAATCTGCATCGAGATTTATTAGAAATAAAACAGATTGGAAACTTCTACAATCTATTATTATGTTTTCGGAAGCATTATATATATCGAGTAACGCGAAAAAGGTTAATGCGAGATACGACGTCCGCGTAATGGTGTGATAAAAGCATTTATATAGAGCGTGAGAAAGAGTCCGTATAAAGCGCGAAAGAGAAAACGCAGGACGCGGCGGCCGCGTAGCGGCGCGGAGAAAGAATCTGTATGTAGCGCGAGAGAGAACCCGTATGGAGCGCGAGAGAGACGGACTCGCGCGTGTTTTTTTCGAGTATTTCCACAAAATAAAAAATCATGGAAACTGCCGCTCTGTCCAATTCGTGGTGAATCCTGATCTAAGTCAGGATTTCCACAAGTTAGATAGAGCGATAATTTCCGTGATTTCTTTATTACGTTCTCGGAAGCGTTATATATCGTGCAACGCGAAAAAAAGGTAACCGCGAGATACGACGTTCGCTTAACGACGCGATGAAGAATTCATATAAAGCGTGAGAAAGAGTCCGTATAAAGCGCGAAAGAGAAAACGCAGGACGCGGCGGCCGCGTAGCGGCGGGAGAGAGAACCCGTATGGAATGCGAGAAAAACGGACTCGCGCGTGTTTTTTCGAGTATTTCCACGATATAAAAAAGAATGGAAACCATCGCTCTGTCTAACTTGCTACGAATCTTGACTCAGATTATGCGAGCTATTCCAAATCGTGACTGGAGTAACTTACTAAATCTAAGGCAGGATTTGCGGCAAGTTAGACAGAGAGAAAATTTCCATCTTCTCTTTATTATGTTCTCGGAAGCATTATATATCGAGCAACGCGAAAAAAGGTAACCGCGAGATACGCCGTTCGCTTAACGACGCGATGAAGAATACATATAGAGCGGGAAAAGAGTCCGTATAAAGCGCGAAAGAGAAAACGCAGGACGCGGCGGCCGCGTAGCGGCGCGAGAAAGAACCCGTATGGAGCGCGAGAGAGAACCCGTATGGAGCGCGAGAGAGAACCCGTATGGAACGCGATAATTTCGTGATATTATAATTTTTATTTTTCTAACGAATAATTTTATTTAATATATGTAGTTGTGTTTAATATATGTAATTGTATTTAATATATATAGTTTTATTTAATAAAAATACATTTTTATCTAATACAGCCGTTTTATTTATCCCAGAATTGTGCGACTCGTCCATTTCCCAGCCATTTCACGTAAACTTCGGTGCCTCTTCGGCGCAGCACCTTTTCCCACGAGATACACGTTGGGATCGTTGACGCGCAGCAACTCGTGCTCGTAAAATCCTCCGGCGATCGGTTCGCCGCGCGAATCCTTCAGCAGATATGTTACGGGATTAGTTCGTTGTATCTTGGCTATTCGAAAAATTTCGGTGGTCCAGTTAGGTGTGAAGCCTTTCTCGAAGATCGTCTTAAACTTGCTGACGCGTACTGGATCAGCTACTTTGAATTTAGCCGGAGTCGCGATTTTTATATTGCTGTATACTGTATTAAAAGTTATCGGCGATCGCTGGAGTCACGTCGACGGGTCTCATACCTATAGTGCGATGTTTTCGCGCGTTATATTCCTCGACGAGTCGAGGTAATTCGTCTATCCATTTATACGTTCCGCTTAGCGTGAAATATTCCACATAGAATTTTTGAGTGTGCGATTAAATCGTTCGACCGATCGACGCTTTCATCACCGAGTACGTCGAGTAATGATTCACTTCGCGCTTTTCCACGAATTTCTCACTTCAGCGTTATAGAATTCTTTTCCTTTGTCGGTCTGCAGATTTTTCGGGCACCGCTTAGAGGTCTCGCACTATCTTAGATAACGCTCGTGTAACCTCGTTCGCGCTCTTGCTTTTAAGCGGTATAGCCCAAGCGTATTTGCTTAATGCGTCGATAACGGTGAGTATGTAGTTGTGGCCTTTGTTAAGTCTCGCGTAAGGACGCATCTCGACCACATCCGCCTGCCATAGGTCGTCGTACCCGCGTATCGCGACGCGACGACGGGAAAGTTTCTTCTCGCGGGCGCGTGCAATTCCTCGACTAGTTTTCGTTTTTTCGGCGCTCATAATTCTTTTCTCTTTCTCTCAAGGATACGTTGGGTGGGATCTCTCTCTCGAGCGGCTCGCCGCTCCGAGTGTCGCCGCTGGTCTCGCGAATCTTCGCTAGTTTCGTCACTCTCCCCGATAGCTCGTCCGCGTCTCTCTTCAATCGCGATGTTGAATTTTCTAATTCTCGTATTTTCACCGCAGAAATCAGCCGCAGAATTAGCGGCGACGCGTATTTTTGGGTAATTCCTGTATTATTTTCCCCTGAGATGAACAGTATTTTACGATCGCTCGCGCTTTCGTCGAAGATCCCAGCAGCGTTGAGCGATATTTTTTTTTGCGACATCGATTTGATCGCTTAAACCATTAATTCGTTCTATCTAAGGCATCGATTCGTTTTACCTAGAGCATTAGCGTTAGATTCTGTTCTCGAAACGGAATTTTCCACAGCGTCTATTCGTTTACTCAAAATGTCGTCGCGCGCTTCGATCTTGGAAACAAAATCTCCGCGTCCTATTCGTTTACCCAGAGCGTTATCGAGCTGAGTGAGTCTCGTGAATAGTAGAATGACGCCTTTCCCTGCTTCGTCCGCGTCTTTTCTCAATTGCGACGTAATTCCTTCAACGTAGCTTTTGCTCGTCGCGTCGGCGTCCTCCTCCGGCTTAGCCAGACGCTTTATCTTGCGCTCTCTCGCGTCGTATTCGACGGAAGAGCTTAGACACAGCGCGTTATCGCGCACGTAATTTCGCAGAGATTCGATAGCCGGACGTAGTCTTCCGGTTCTCGCGTCATAGCCACGGTTTTTTAAAGGCGTGCCGAATTTGCTCACGGACATCGCGAATTCACGCACGACTGCGGCGACCGTCGATGCGACGGTTCGATTTATACTATCGCTCCCGTTTCGCGAAGCTCCTCGATTATCGATAGAATCTCGTTTTCATGAGCGTTGTTGCCAGCTCGACGCGAAGCGTCCAGCAATCGCAGACGATCCATAATTCGTTTGGATCGTCCCAATGAATGTAATCGATTCTATCGTTCGTGACTCGCATATGGTTGACGGTACGCGACCCGCGCCCATCTTTTTTGCGCTGCTACTGTGAATAAGTGGAGCGATAACGAACTTGTATTTGTATCCTTTATTTCCTAAAACAGATTTTTTAGGGTCATGGTCGCGTTTATGAGCGTTCGTTGTCAACAATATACTCTTGTATGTTAATTTATCCTTTTCAGTATATGTGAGACTATCAGGATTTTTCATGAAGATTAATTCGTATAACCAGGGGTACCGATGTATTTAATTTCATCTATAAGTATGGAGTCATCCGCGTCTATATTGAATCGCCTATTTGCCAAGCATCGCGCCTTTCGCGCTCATGTACACTCCGTAAACGTGATCGATCTCATTTGGACGCTTCTCCGCCGAGAAGAGCCCCCAAGTATTTTCGTCCCAACGGTCCTAGCCGGCCGTGCGGCATTTCGTAATCTTGAGAAATTCGCGAGGTTCGCTTAACAGGTGTTTTAACGCTGAGGATGACTCAAAGATTTTCAGGTTCGAACGTTTCCTCTTCAGTTTCGTCCCGCGCGAATGGATCTCTCTCGATAGGATACACGTTTGACGGAGTAGAAACGGACATCTAATCGTCGTCGTCGCGCTCGTATTTGTTTCACTTTAGGTTTTTTCCAAGCGGGGGTCAACTCTTCCTCCTCTTTTTCCTCGACGCTCGTCGTTACGGGCGAAGCGTCGATCGCGTCTCGCTTTATCATTTCGCGTTTAATCTCGTCTCGCTCGATCTCGTCTCGCTCGGCGCGCTCGGCGATGCGCCGCAGCGGGTCGACGATTGGCTTAAAAACGGCTCTCCATCGCGATTTCGTTCTCCATTTTGCCGGTCTTTAACGCTCTGTTGTTTTTTTGAATCGATGCGCGCGTCTTAGCGAGCTCTTTCCCGTCTTCTCTCGTTCACCGATATCCATCGCAGCCATCGTGATTAATAAATCGGTCCTTCTCGCTCGGGGAGGCAGAGCGGGATCGATGCGTTCGACGTATTCGCGACGACTGATCGCTCTATGGTACGGCAAATCGTTTAAACCCTCGCCCTATATCTGCCGGCGCTAAGCGCGCTATCTTTATCAATCACTAGGAAACCATATCTATATCGCCAACACGCGCAGCATAGCGCTGAAATTCTCATACGGCATATCCGTGTTCACGTGATCATTGTATGCGTGACGCAAATTAGTGCCATCTTGCTTAAAAAGAATCAACAGATTCGCGTTATCTCGAATCAAATGCTTTGGTATTTTAGCGTACGTTTGGCACAGATAGAAGCAATCGATATTCGAGTGTCGACCCATAGCGAAGTACTCTCTAATAGTATTCTGTTTGTCGCACGCTACGTCGTCGAATACGAAATAGAATTCGGGAGCGCTTCGCTAGGCGAAATAACGTCAGAGTTATCAGAAAATGTGAAATAACCTATACTCCATCGGCGCCAATAAATTTCTCTAAATACTGATATTTAGGCTGCTGCAATGACTTCGAGTAAACGTAAACGTTCTCGAAGCGGTACACCGTGCGGTCTCAACAAACTTATCAGCGCGTTCGTTTACCACAATTAGAGGGCCGCAAATGAGGCAGCGAATAGCGCTCGGCAATAGACGACCGTGTCTGCGCGCTTCCCTCAGACGGTCGCGCCCTACTATCGAGATTCGTCACCCTTATCGCGATCGGCTGCCGCACGAAGCGCATTCCTCTCGCGCGCGCGTGCGCGGGTACACTCGCGCGAGGCAGGGCGAGATCTCTCTATTTATATACGAATAGATCGCCGTCGATCGCGCAGTAGCGAATCGCGCGCGGTGAATCGAGATGTTTTATTTTATTAATAGACGGTGACGATATTCTCGATTTCACCACCGATCAATTGCGGTTTATCCGAAAGTAATTTTACTAAAACATTTCGTCCGCTATGTGGAACGATTGTGGGAGAAAACTGCCCGAACATATAAGATTGGATCTCGGAGGTGCGGCGCTACCGTCGATGCCTGGAGCATTACAATCGTCCCTGGCAACGAACGCATATCGACGGCCGGCGCCACTCGTTAAAGATTGCAGCGAATGCAATTCGCGAAAGCAGCGGTACGGTTGTAAATCGGTGATATCAGTGGCGCCAGGCTTATTGAATAGAGCGATAAACGCGCTCCCCTTCGAATTACATATAACCGGATATCAATTTTGTGGGCCAGGTACTCGTCTCGCGAAACGATTTAGCGCGAGGCGATCGAGGCATCAATCCTCTGGACGCGGCCTGCCGCGAGCACGATATAGCGTACTCGCGGAGCGGCGAGCTCGCCGATCGACACACCCGCTGACCGCGCGCTCGCTGAGAGAGCGCTGCGAGCGCGTCGCGGCTAAAGACTCGACTCTCGGCGAGAGAGCCGCCGCGACGGCTGTATGGATAGCTATGAAATCGAAAACAAAACTTGGAATGGGTCGCGACAGAATCAAGAGAAAGAAGAGCAAAAGGAGGACGACCGCTACGAGGAAAAGAACGCTTCCGATAGCGAAACGCGGCGGCTTCTTGCCCCTGCTGCCGTACTTGGGAGCTCTCGGTTTCTTTGGCTGGAGGAGCGGCGGGAATCGCGAAAGCGGTGCACGATCGCAAAGCGGCGCGACGACAGTTGGAGGAATTGCAGCGTCACGATCGCGCAATGGAGGGCCGTGGTTTATACCTCGACCGTACAAGCGCGGAAGTGGCGCGTCACGACGAGAAGAAGAGGAAGAGCTAAAAAAAAACTTCGCGTAAACAGACGCTAGGAATTCTCCCATCCGTCGGAGCAACGACGAACGAACAGTTAATTCCGGCGCTGCGATACTCTCGCGCGTGCCTCACTTTAGAGGGCGTTTTATGCGCGACGCGCTCCATCGCGGGCGCGCCGCGATGAGAGCGGCATCGTGAATTTAAGACGACGCATCCGGCCCGGGTACTCATTGGGTGGCATATGCGAAAAAAGGGGGCGACGCGATCTATTACGACGGTTTCGGCAATCTTCGTCCTCCGGCGCGAACTCGCGCGTTATCTCGGGCGCGATGCTAATATTCGATACAATCGTCGCTCCGAGCAAACGCGCCGATCAGAATATCTGTGGACAATTGAGTCTTCGATTCTCC